>JAPPVO010007511.1:0-20048 GCA_030407325.1 Camellia japonica | reverse complement strand
CAGAGGTGTATCACACGAAACAAATGAGTTCACGTCTGCGACGTCTTGGTTTTTTGCGAAAAAGGCAGGTGAAGCGAATAACTCCAAACGCCCACGTTTGCCTATATTCCAAGGTCAAGATTAAATTTTGCCAGTTTGAAAATTTTTCGAAAACTCCTGCCCCTACCTTTTCACTGCCCTATATTACTCTATCCCTTCACTTCTTACCAACACGTCACCTCCCCCATTACAGGATTATGCCACGTGTACGATCATGATCCGCTACTCTCTTTCCCTTCCCTGTCTATTCCACTTAACATCACCACGTGCCCCGCTGTTCCTCGAGCCCCGCGCACCGCCATTTCCCCTTCTCACTAGATCACCCTTCACGGTCAGCCCTTCTTGCGGTCGGCCCCTCCACTCGGTCACCCTTCATGGTCGGCCCTCCTCGCGGTTGGCCCTCTACTTGGTCACCTTTACGGTCGGCTCTCCGCGGTCGGCCTTCCCACTCGGTCACCCCTCTCGGTCGGCCCACCTCTTAGTCGGTCCTCTCTCCATCGACCTCTCACCACCCCTGTCTTCTTCCTTATTCCCTTCGTTGGACTGAAGCTGCACTTGGGAATGGGGGACTACTGACGTAGGTGGGCCTGTAGGAGCTTTTGGCCCACCACTTATGGCCCAATCCATGATTCAAAAACTAAAGCCCAACTTTCCTGGAACCCAACGTTACACCAAGAACCGATGATATCTAGACACTTGTCAAGAGTAGGACCAGCCACATCTGCAGACAAAGATCCTGCAAAGTTATTGCACCACACATCAGCCATTAATGAGTTTCCCTGCAGCATTTATTATGATAACCCCTTTACGTCGGAACAGAACAGCCTCACCATGAATAAGGCAAGCTAGAACGTAGATTTTTGGCCAACATGACAGCTCGGAGTGGACTAGGAAATGATGAGCAAAGCATATAAGCAGGCTTCTAAGACAAAGAGAAAGTTAAGTTCTTCATTACTATCTTATCTCTATACTCCGCTGATATCCTTTCTCTAACTTGCTCGTCAGAGGGTTCGCTGGGGGACTGTAACAAGCCCGCGTGGGACCTCGCTACAGTTCGGACTCAATTTTTTGTTTGTTGCGGTTCATAATCTGAACCAAAGAGTCCAACTCTGGCAAATCGTTTTGAGAAAAACAGATTTTTTTGAAAAGTAGTGCCAAACATGGACTGCTTTGCCAGATACAGAGTCGCCACCTAAATATTTTTTAAAATGGGAAATTTAGGAAACCCTGACTCGGTGCCGAAGGCCACGTGTCCGTCATCACCAAAGTGGTCTTGGCTCGGGAGCTTGGGTACGATCGGGGAAGGTCAGCTATGAGCACCCCCTTTCGCCCGGTCCGAAGACCGGCCTCTACTAACCGTGATATCCAATTTTGAAAACGTTATGTGTTCTTATTCCAGTTAGTAGCCTAGAATTACTATGTGATGCGCACAGCAAACAAGTATAGACTAGATTGCCTAATTTGGAAACAAGCATTGCATATCCGTTTGTTTTGAAAATGCTTTGGAATTGGCTACTCGCAAGTAGGCTAAAACACGGATTTCAATGAGTTTTCCCAACTCAAGCAATCCAACCTCCACCTACAGGCATTCAAACAGTTTATCTCATATAAGCATTTAGCCACATGGTATCATACTGTCATGTTAACATTCACACGCATGCGATATGCTAAAGCATAAACACTTACATCGTACTCCGTGCCAAAACAATAAACTAGTTAGCAAAATATGCATGACCTAGCTCATGTTAAGATGACTAATGCAACGCATACAGAGTGAATTAGACAGGCTCGGCTATCCTAAACATGGCATGTGAAATGCACGAGTAACACGTATTCAAGTTAGATTTGAAATACATGCAGTTTGTATGATGTACCGAGCCCGATGTATGTCAACAAATGCATGGATGCACGTATGCATTGCATAAGGTATGCTAAAATAAACGTGCCCTAATCTACCATCATAAGCAGGTAAATAAAAGGGAAGAAAGAAGTGGGGGTTGGAAGACATGCACACACTCACCCACACTTATTACAGATTTGCCCTCGCTCGGAGGGACCGAAAGAATAATACAAATAATTAACTACGCAAGCTAATTAAATATTACAAATTAATTAAATTAATCAAATAAATTAATTTAAGAAAAACAGTAAACGCCTCGGGAGGAGAGCCAAATGCAGCACGTGCTCGGGTCCTGCTCGGAATTGCACTGCCATGCCTAGCCTGCCTCTGTTTTCCCTGCTCTGCCCTTCTGAAAACTGCCAAAGTTCAGGAATGCTTTCCTTGGAACTGGAGATCACCACCGACTGAACAGAATAGCCACCGGCTGCTATATATGGCCATCGGCACAGAATTTATCCATCGGCTGATAATTGAATGCCGGTCGGCACTAAACACTGCCGGTCGGCACAAAATGCCTGCAGAACCTGCAACTCACAGCAGCGCAGAGGGCAAAACTTGCATGGCAATACAATTCAAGCAATATATGCACCAAACACATTCCTTATCATGTTTGTGACTCAAAGGAGGATGTGCCTCGATTCTTGGGCCACCAATCACGCATTTCCATGCATGATGGCCCTAAGAACCAAGTTGGCAACTTTGATATCAAATGAAATGCAAGCACAAAACACATCAAGGGCCCCAACCTCTATCATGCTCCATCAAGAGGCAAGGGATGCAT
Source organism: Camellia japonica (assembly GCA_030407325.1). Classification (NCBI taxonomy): domain Eukaryota; kingdom Viridiplantae; phylum Streptophyta; class Magnoliopsida; order Ericales; family Theaceae; genus Camellia; species Camellia japonica. The sequence continues at coordinate 17,328 of JAPPVO010007511.1, read as the reverse complement.
GCCAAATGCAACTTAAGTATGTGAGCTAAGTATGCAATATGATTATGCGAACAAGCATGCAAGGCATGACGCAATGCAACAACATAACATGCACAACGCATTGTAACATGGCATACACAATGCAAGATGGGCTTACACCAACGTGAATGGACCTCAGCCACACTCACATCAGTGGCCAATAGATGAAAATGAGATGCCTCGAAATGCGTGCACACGGGCACGCAAACCGAGGCAATGGCATTAAGGCATGAAATGACATAGAGAATGATATGCAAACATGCGAATGGAATTTCAGCACTGAAATATGGGGGAAAACAGTCCCGAAAGATGGCGAAACGACACCAAATGCAAGGAATGGTCCCGAAATGCGAATTTAGGCACCCCGAAATGGCCTATAGCTATGCAATGCATGCACAATATGGACATGGAATGAAAATACAGTAGCAAGGAAGCCCCAAAACAAGCATTTTCCAGTCTAAAACATGGCCAAACAGCAAGCATAGATAGGGCAACAATGGCATACAAAAATGGCTCCGCAAGAGGGGTATTGAAGCAAGTGATACATGCGATGCTCAAATGGAAAAGTACCCTTCTACAACACTGATGAGGGGCTAAAAATATGCACATTTACAGTAGATGATATCCCCCAACTCAGTATGAAAACATGGTAAAAATGCTATGCAAGATTGAGGATACATAAGGCTATAACATGACGTACCCTAAAAATTCATCAAACCAGAAAAGACCCTTAATGAAATATGTCAAAAAGATCAAAATATGACTCTTTACAGTTCTGATGATGGCCGAAAACAGAAGCTAGATAAGCTTAAAAAAGCATGCAAGAATGGGGGCCAAAGAGGGGTTTAGAGACAAGTATAACATGGAGACCCCCAACAAGGTTGGTCCCTTCTACAATGTTGTAGAGGGACACAAAATAAGCTTACTCACAGTTCATGACATGCTCCAAAACAGACTACATGTAGGTCAAACAAATCATGCAATTTTACGGTAAATATGAAAGATTATGAAGCAAGTGCATGATAGAGGACCCAAACAGGGTTGAGCCCTTCTTAAATATTGAAGAGGGGCTCAAAATAGGCCCTCTTACAGTTTAAATTATGCTCGAAAACAGATCACTCATAGGCTAGAAAAAGCATGCAAGATATTGACATACAAGATGTTATTGAAGCAAGTACAAGATGGAGGGCTCAAACAGGGTTGAGCCCTTGATCAAACATGGAGAATGGCTCAAAATAGACCTAGTTTCAGTTAAGGTCGGAGCCCAAAACAGTAAGAAAGTAGGCTTAAGAAAAGAGGCAAGAAAGTGTTACAAAAGAGGGAAATGAGAACTTACCCTTGAAGACCACTCTTTCTTTGCTTCTTGGCTTGATAAATGTTGCTTCTAAGCCCCTAAGAACCTCTCCTTGTTGCTGGAAATGGAGTGGTGGTGGTGGTGCTTGGTAGTAATGAAGAAATGGCCAAGGATTTGAGAGGTTTGGAACTTGAAAGTGTAGAGATAGAGGGATTTTGTAGAGTGAGAAGCTCCCAAAACTTGCCCTTTTTGTTCTAACCTAAGCAATATGAGATATAAGGCTCTATATATGTCAAAATAAGAGCTTTTGGTCGAAATATCCCAATTGAAAATATCTGCCACAGTGTATTGATAAATATCTGTCAAAAATCTGAGTTCTGGGCACTTTTGGCCGGCCGGCAATCTTTTGTGCCGGTAGGTAGCCGGTAAGGTCAAAAAGTGCCGGTGGAAGTCCAGATTGAAGCCCCGGAAGTTAGCTTTCCAATGGAGCAAACCTTGCATTAAAATTCCTCATGTGGAAAAAGTTATGCCAGTTTCCGTAAAGCCGCGCAGATTCAGTCCAACCGGGCTTCAACCAACAATATCTCCTCCCCTCAAATCTGGACTTAGGAGATTCTTGAGTGCAAAATGAAGCCCCGGAAGTAAGCTTTCCAATGGTGGTGGCCTCATATTTTAATTCCTCTTGTGCAAAGCGTTACGCCCGTTTCGGTGAAGCCGCGCTGACTTTTCTCCTTCCGGATTCATGCTGAACCACTCCCAAACTAGTTTTCTCCCCTCTTCTCCTCTTTTCTTCAACTTCAAACCCCTAAGTAAGGTGTTTTGAAAGATTTTTCAAAGATTTCATCTCTCTTTCATTCATCTCCCCTTTGTCCTTGCTCGGTTTACCGAAAAGCGCAACATTTACTGAAATGCGAGCGTCGGAACATCGTGGGAATTTTATTTCAAAAATGTTTTGAAAGAGAGGGTTTTAAGGTCTAAAAAAAACATCCAAAATAATTTTGGTCCAAAATGGGGTGTGAAGTTGAGATTTTCCTCTCTCCTTGCTGAAGAAATTGAACCTGTGCCCTGCACACCTTTCTCCAACAAGTAAACCATCAGTAATGCCCAAGTCTTGAGGGCGGTCAAAAACGAGGTGTCTACAGGGACTCCCGTTCTCCGTTGAACTCTTGTGCAGGTTTCTCAGTGGACCAGTGATCGGACAACCGTGTGGGAGGCCTAGATCAGCCTGACCTGTTACCCAGAAGCGAGTAGTATCATCAGTACAATCTCAAAAAAAAAAAAAAAAGTTTTAAAATTTTAATTATTGAGTTTTAAAACCAGTTCTAATGAGTTGGTAATAGGTTCCACCTACTGTGATGTGATATTTTGGTCTTGATTTATTTTATTTTTCTTCTTGCCATGTCATTAGTGCTCTATTAAAACATCAAAATTAATGCTCTGAATTATTACTAAAAAAATACATAATCATTAAAAATTTTATAATTTTAATTATTTATTATAAAATAATTCCACTAATTTGTAATTATTTTTTTGATACTGCATGGATAATATTCCCTTTCAAATTTTGCTTTTACTACTTTAACTTTTATTTTATTTTATTTATAATTAACCTTTTTGTTTTTGAAAGAACCAACGCATGAGAAAATGTTTTTATTTTTTAGAATTTAAATAATAAAATTATCGTTCTTTTTAATAGTTTAAATTTTTCAATGAATTAGTGATTAACTATTTAACATGATATCCAAACCAAATCAAACCTTAGGTCTTATCAAATGGGATCGGCAACATGAATCTTTCTTCTCTATGCGGCTCTATCAAAGACTATTTCGTTGGTCAAATTAAGTAAATCTATGTCTCTATTTACAATGCTAGCCAACGTTAATATAAGTGTGATAACCCTGTTTTGTATTATGCTAATTGGTCCTTATTATGAATGTGATTATGTGTCTGATATGATTGGGTGTGCTATTTATATGAATATATGTGGTTTTGAATTTCTATCTGTTCACCGTAGGAATATCTGTTCAACTTACTGTTATAAACTGAAAATTGAAGGCCTTATCGGCCACAGAAACCGAAATTGACTACGCCATTGTGATTAGCGTAATTTTTAGAGCCTATGGTAAAATCTAATTGAAAATTGATTCAGATCAGATTAAATTAATGAAATGGTGCTCAATTATTTAATATTAAAGAAGTGTGACCAAGGGAGCTTTTTAATAAGGGCATTATACACTCACATTCATGGGTTTGAGTTCAAAAATCAGATTTTGCACCTTAGAGTGAGAGAGGGTCGGCTAAAGAGAGAGAGGGTGAAGGAAATTGAAGTTTTGATCCTAAAGCTTGAGTAATTTGAAGACCAACTCAAGAATTAAGCATAAGTTTGGAAGATTAAAGCTCCTAGGTGAGTAATCAACCCTTAACTCATGAGTTGAGTTGTTTAAGTTAAGATTGAAGTCCATGTGTGTATGCATGTAGAGAATTCCTATGAAATTACATAATCTAGCATGTAATATGTGAATTATGAAAAATTGAGCATTAAAGCATACATGCAAACATGGTTTTGTTCATTTTCATGTTTATGAGCATCATTGGTGCTATTTGAAATGGAAATGAGGTCAAAAATTGACATGCATGTTTGATTATGGAAGATATGAAGCTTATATGAGGGTTGAATGCATGAGCCTTAATTATACTAAAGGAATGTTGATTTATTTTGAAGAATTGGGCCATGATTTTGAGTAATTGACCTCATCTTGCTTGTATACTCATGATATATATTGTGTTTGCATGTTTTGAAACCAAAATTGTGGGTTTTGGACCTTTGGAGGTCGAATTTGAGCTCAAGAACAAGTTCTGGAAAACCCAAAATTCTTGACATCCGCTCGAGCGTAAAATACGAGCTCCCAGAATATTTTGCAGACATTGATGTCCGCTCGAGCGGGGAGCTATGTAGAATGACCTTCAGCTCGAGTGTCCGAATTCACGCTCGAGCGTAGAAACGAGGCAACCAGTACTTTTGCAGACCTTATGGGTCCGCTCGAGCGGGGACCTCTGTTTCTGAAATTTTGTAAATCTGTTATGTATCTCGTTTCCCGTTCTCTTTCACTTCTAAGTACTCTTAGGCATGCATTGAGCATTATGAATGAATTAAAAGAATAAGAAAGAAGCCTAAAGAGGAATATGTGAATTAAGAACAAATTGAATTATTTGTGACCCATTGTGTTCATGGAATGTGTAGGGTCGAGCTCCAGGGCAAATCATCCAGTCGATCACTGTGATTAATATCTTAATAAAGATATTTTGAAATATGTTGTTTGTCCAATTACTTATTCCTCTATAAGTTTTATGAGTCTGTTGATTTGAATTGTGGACAAATGTTTGCTATGCCATTTGGTTGGGCTTAAGGCTTTTCGCTATGAATGAATAGGCCAAAGGCCAGTTTGACATGAAAGATAGAACGAATGGGCCAGAGGCCAGTTTGACATGAAAGATAGAACGAATGGGCCAAAGGCCAGTTTGACATGAAAGATAGAATGAATGGGCCAAAGGCCAGTTTGACATGAATGAAAGAATGGCTGGGCCAAAGGCCAGTTTGACATGAATGAAAGAATGGTTGGGCCAAAGGCCAGTCTGACATGAATGAAAGAACGGATGGGCCGAAGGCCGTTTGACATGAATGAAAGATAAATGGGCCAAAGGCCAGTTTGACATTAATGGATTGGGCCCGAGGCCGTCCGATGTGTTTGGAACCGCAGTCACTTGATCTATATATATATATACTAGATAGCAATATAAATTGGGCCTAAGGCTGTCTGATGTATGTTGTTCTAATGTGTCTTCTTTATTTGATATTATTCACTGGGCTTTCGCTCACGCTTATTCATGTGTTTGTAGGTGAGCCAAGAGAGGTCCAAACCTAGCCTCAGTGAAGTTTGTGTGGAACAACCAAGGTTTTGAAGAGTCAGCCCTTACGTCTCACGCACGAGACTCGTCTTCGCCCTTTTGCTATCTTGTTTTATTTTGTCATGTTGGCGAGGACTTTGGTTCATGATTGTATATAGTATGATTGGCTGACCTAGACTTGAATGATCTTGTATGTACAGAGTTTTGTGTTAGCACTTATTTTGATGTGAGTTATTAACATGTATATGCATGGTTTGTTATGACGTGCCATATAAGCACAGCTCTAAGGACAGTTTTGAATTTGCTTCCGTTTGGCCCCTTTACTCTGATGAGTTACGTCTTGTTTGGTTTGAGGCCGTAGGTAATCCCATGATTACTGGCCGGTTATGTCCTTAACCCATAGGGACGGGTTCGGGTCATGACAATAAGGTCTTGGTGTCCCACATCGAAAATGAAGAGGGAGTTCCTAAGTTATAAGAGTAAAAACCTAGACCCTTATATAGTATCAAGGCCTTTTCCTGGGTGGTGAAATCCCTAGTAGAAATCCCTAATTAAGCGTGCTTAGGCTGAAGTAGTTCTGGGATGGGTGACCTACTGGGAAGAACAAATCCATGCGGGTATGGCCCAAAGCGGACAATATTGATGACATGTGAAGGGTTGAGGCGTTACAGTTAATCAAGGACTATCCGGTCCTCTAACACTTCCATCTACCGTCACTACATCGCATCTCTTCACTATTGCCTCTATTAGTCTCCGTTGAATATGACTAAACCATCTGAATCGATTCTCTCTCAACTTATCTTCTATCGGTGCTACTCCTACCCATTCCCAAATACACTCATTCCTAATTCTGTCTTGTCTAGTTTTGCAACGTATCCACCTTAGCATTTTCATCTCAATAACACTCATCTTATCGACATGTTATTTCTTGGTTGCCCAACATTCCGTCCCATACAATATCGCTGGTCTAATAGCCGATCTATGAAACTTACCTTTTAGTCTAGTGGGTATTCGTTTATCGCACAGTACCCCCAACGCACTTCTTCATTAAGCCATCCCACCTTAATCCTATGGGCCACATCTGCATCAATCTCTCCCGTCGTTGTGATAATCGACCTTAAATAACGAAAATGTTCACTCTTAGGTAGTTCTTGGTTCTCAATCTTCACTTCTCCTATGCTTTCATTGTTACTGATACTAAATTTACACTTCATGTACTCTATCTTAGTCCTACTTATTCGGAATCCTTGAGATTCAAGTGTTTTTCTCAAAGTCTCCAACTTTGTGTTAACTATTCTCTAGTCTTATCTACTGACACGATATCATCTGCAAAAAGCATACACCATGGCACATTATCCTGAATATTTCTCTTCAACTCATCCATAACTAACGCAAAAAGATAAGGACTTAAGGTAGATCCTTGGTGTAGCCCTGTAGTGATAGAAAATTCATTTGTCTCTTCAGCAGGCGATCTAATAGTGGTCACCACCCTTTCATCCATGTCCCTAATCACATCAATGTAACCTTTCATCACTCTTTTCTCCTCTAACACCCACCATATTATATCCCGAGGCACTCTATCATATGCTTTCTTAAGGTCGATAAACATCATATGAATTTCTCTTCTCTTTTCTTTTCTTTATACTTTTCTATTAGTCTCCTCAACAGATAGATTGCTTCCATTGTTGACATGCCAGGCATAAACCTAAATTGATTCTTTGACACATTTGTTATATCTCGCAATCGGCGTTCCATCACCACTCTCACACTTTCATTACATGACACATTAGCTTGATTCCTCTATAGTTGTTGCAATTCTGGACATCTCCTTTATTCTTATAGATTGGCATTAAAATACTCTTCTTTCATTTATCTGGCATGTTCTTAGTCAACAAAATTTTGCTAAACAACCTAGTCAACCAAGCAACTCATTTTTTACCCAAACACTTCCAAGCTTCAATAGGGATATCATCGGGTCCTAAAGCCTTATTTGATTTCATCTTCTTAAGTGCAATTTCCACTTCAAGGTTCCTAATCTTGCGATAGAACCTATAGTCTTGGTTTATCGTATTACTGGCTATTTCTTCCCCTATTGACATACCTCCATCTTCCTCATTTAATAGTTTCTCAAAATAGTTCTTCCATCTCTCCTTAATCTCTTCATCCTTCACCAATACCTTAGAATCCTCATTCTTGATGTGCTTAACTTGATTAAAATCTCTTGTTTTTGTCACGACCCAAACCCGCCCATATAAGTTTGGCGTTGTAACCGGCTAGTAATCTGAGATTACCAAAGGCCTTCATGTATAATCATAAATAATCGGGGCTAGCGGAAGCCATATACAAAAATACCAATAGTCCAATAAGCTGTGCATCTATATGAAGAAATATTTACTTGCAAAAACGTTAATTTACCCACATTCAGTACATAATTTGTAACTTAACATCTTATACATAACATATGCACATAAAAAAGTTTACTTCACGATCAAAAGCTTGACAACGGCCTTCCAGGCCTAGCCCCAACTCGGAGGCACTCAAAACAACTCGGTAGGCTTCAAAAGGGTAGCTCAGCTAAAGACCTCTTCTAGACTTAACCTCAAGAACGCTCACCTATACATACATATATATATATATACATAAACAGTGAGTTAAAGCCCAGTGAATAATATTAAAGTAATGGAATTAGAGAACGAATTCTAAATATATCATATCCGTAAAACAAATCATGACACAATTATTCATATCAGTCACATATCAGAAAATAACATAATGGTACATCTCACAGAACATATCACATATCGTCTTCCGACTAGAGTAATCGGTTCCGGATATTGATTAAACACATATCACCACAATAAAGTGGCTAACGAGATCTCGTATCACATTTATGTCATGGACCCGCACTTACATGTCCTCCCCCATGAGTTGGGACTATCTGTGGATGCCATAATAGATTCGCAAATAGGACATTCGTTCACATAATCAAAATAGTATTTCAGAAATTATAACTTATCGATAATACTGGAAACATAGTTCATATCAACATATTTTTACAGAAATGTTACTCACAGTGGGCTTCCAGAACGGTTGGTCAAGCAGTCCTTGACTCGTGACCTACAATCACAAATATGCATATCAATATGCATAACATGATACACAATCATCTTAAACACATTTAGTTCACTTAAGCCATGTATCAACCAAACTGATTAAATATAAATAATCTAATCATATGCCAACCCTTATTAAGTTCACTAATTACACAATCAAACTTAAATTAGGCTCAAACACATTAAATTATAATTATTCAGCCATGTTTAAATTACTGAAACAAAAACTCATAAATATGTACATTTTGAAATTTCAACTCCAAATCAAAGCCCAAAACTCTTAAAAACATGTTGATTAAGACCTTGTTGAAATTCAATATTTAACTTGAAATAAAGATCAAACCTTCAATGTAAACTCAATTTCCACTTAAAATATCAAAATCTAGAATTCAAGTGTAAAATCATAAAACATGCAAGTTTGAGTTCCAAATTCATCTTCCATGGAACATTCTTTTGAATTCCTTTAAGCCATGCAAGAAAACATAAAAGCATGGACATGAATTTCCAACATGAAACACAATTAAAACTTTAAAACAAAGCTCAAGTGTTCAATTGAAAGATGAAAATTTTAATTAATTTGGAACATTACAAAACATGCCTATTTTGAGCTCTAAATTAAAAAAAAATCATGGAGTTTCCTCTTCCAATGTGAAGAACTATGCAAGAAATCAAATGTATAAACAAGAGTTTCATGAAATCAAGTCATGCATGTCAAAACCTTGAGCTAAATTCTTCAAATCTAACCATGCATGTCATGTTCTTGCACTAATTCTTACAATTCCTACTCTTTTATGTTCATATGAATTGTTAACATCATTAACTCCCAATTATACATGATTTCTCCTTATTTCAACTTAGGTTCTACAATCTCATGATTATAACACTTCAATTTCATAAAATTAGAGGAGAATTCTTACCTTTAATGGTTGAATTGGTGCAATTTTAATTTAATCTCCCTTGATCTTCTTCTTTCCCCCCTTTTTTTTAAAAAAAAAAAAAAAAAAATCTTCTTGAGCTCTCTAGAGCTTTATCTTCTCTCTCAAGCTTTATCTCCTCTCTCAAGTGTATATCTCCAGCATAATGCACTCTCTCTCTCTCTCTTGGTTTCTCTTTTCTTGACTATATTGATGAATAGGCTTATATGTAGCCACTAATCTACTAGTATACTTAAGTTAGATTAGATTTAGGCTTATTCATCATATTGAATTAAATTATACCAATCACATACTTAATTAAATCAAATTCCCTTAAATTAAATTAATCTTCATCATTTATAATCTTAATGACACTAAATTAAATTATACTAACGTGTATTAAGCTCTACTTCCTATTCAATTATTTAATTCCAACCTATTAAAATTAGCGAATCAGACGTAATCAATTTTTTAATTAAACTTTTCAGATAACTCTAAAAATTCTAATTAACATATCCTTATACTCAATTTTGATTTCTGAACCCATTTATGTCATCAATTTCAATTTCAAAGCCGAGCTCACAACATATATTTCTCAATTTAAACAGATATTAACAACAAATCAAATTAGATAATTCACAATTAATCACTTGGCACATGTCATAATTAAAATTCAATACATAATTAATCACTTATAATTACGATTAACATTTTAGGGTCGTCACAGTTTTCCTTTCCCGCATCTTAGCAAGTTTGTATACCCTTTTCAACTTAGCCTCTCTCACTACTTTCTTGACCTCTTTATTAGCCAATCTATAACTCTTAAGGTTTTTCACAGTTCTATCCTTCTACCACTTTTTAAAGTACTCTTTTTTTTGCCTTAACTACTGCTTGAACCTCTTCCCTCCATCACCAAGTTTTCCTAGAGCTGGGTCCCATTCCTTTCGACTCTCCAAGCACTTTCCTTGAGATTCTCCTCATACAATTGGCCATCAAGTTCCACATAGTGTTAGCATCATCTTCCAAGTCCCAAGCACATTCCTTATTCATTTTATTCTTAAATATTTCTTGTTTATCCCCTTTTAGGTCCTACCTTCTCGTCCTACCACCATTCTTCCTAGTTTGGTATTGCTTTTTAAAACATAAATCTAGTACCAAAATCCTACGTTGAGAGGCCAGGCTCTCTCCAGGAATCACCTTACAATCACTGCATTTTAGGCGGTCTGCTTTTCTAACTAAAAAATAATCTATTTGGCTCTTAACTGACCCATTCTTAAATATTATCAAATGCTCCTCCCTCTTCTTATATATAGTATTGGCCACCACCAGGTCAAAAGCCAACGCAAAATCTAAGATACTCTCTCCAGTCTCATTTCTATAACCAAAACTATATCTTCCATGCACCCTTTCATATCTTAGTTTATCTATGCCTACATGGACATTTAAATCTCCACCTATAACTAGGTTCTCTCCTACGGGCATCTCCTGTAAGAACTCATCCATTCGCTCCCAAAAATCCCTCTTAGTCTGATCATCTAATCCTACTTGAGAGGTGTATGCACTACTAACGTTCACTATATTCCCTCTAATAGCTAGTTTAACTAATATAATCCTATCCCCCTTTCTTAATGATCGCCACTACATTTTCCTACCCCATTCCTGCGTCTATCCTTACCATTATAATAAAGTTTAAAACCGGTATCTTCAATTTCCCTAACTTTCTCACCCGTCCACTTAGTTTCTTGTACGCATGCTATACCAACTCTCCTCCTAATCATAACATCTATCAATTCCATCGTCTTACCAGTTAAAGTTCCTATATCTTAAGTGGCTACCCTAAACCTATAGTTAACGACTAGTTTTTTTACCCATGCTCGTCTAGAAAAATGCAGGAACCTTTGTCCATTTTTCATCGCACCCAGGCGTCGATGCAGCGTCCTTTGCTCACTTTTTGAAACACCCGGAGGCAGGCGCAATGCGTCACTTAAGGGGAACGGCTTAGCATTTAATCGATTCAAAGTAAGATTCATTGTCATAAGGGATCCGAGCGGCTTTTTTACATTTTGGCTGTCGACTATCTAACACACAACCCTCCTCCTTTACTTGGGCTTGGGATCAACGAAGTTGTTAACCACCCCGGCGGAGTTAACTATTTAACATGATATGAGAGTAAAATTGATTTTATGATCAAATCTAACCATTGTGTTTGGTCTTCTACTGATTTAGAGATACACCCACATGTACTTAAAATTTAAGACATTTTAAAAAATAAATAAATAAAAAAAATTGATTGTTAACTATTTAATATTAAGTCTTTGTTTGGGATGTAGCTTTTTGACTATTTTAGTCTGGGGTTAAAAAGCTTTGTTTGGGATAGGCCTTTTGGCTTTTTTGACTTTTGTAAGAGAAAAAATAAAATGATTATGATTTGAATGTGACATTTTGTCTTATTGACTTTTTAGCCTATTTTGTCTTTTTCTAGCTAAAATAGCTCCAAACCAACATGCTAAACATAGTCTAAGAGATTTTCTTATTGTTTGTTTGTGTAGGGTTTGCAATTTAGCTGGTTTCAGCTTGGTTAGAGTTTGTTTGTCGAAGTTTCCAACAAACTTAGGATTATATTATTCAAATCTTAAAATTTTAAGGTGTCAAATTATGAATGGGTTATGACACTATAAAAATTAAAATTTTAGAGACTAAAATTTAGGGATAAAAATTATTTTTTAGGGATTAAATATTTTTGTTGCGAAAAATGTCGTTATTATATTTTTAGCAACGAAAATTAAACATTTGTGATGAATTATTATTCTTTTGAGACCAAATTTTGTCTCAAAAAATAAACCATTTTGAGGCTAAATTATTTTGTCCCTAAAAGTCTCTTTGTTAGTGACATTTTCAAAATGTTGTTGCTAAAGTCTTTTTTTGACTTTTTGGGATAATCTTTTAGCGACTATTCTCATGACGATAAAAATTGATTCTTAAATGTCTTTTATAATAAAATTTTCACTTTTAGAGATCAAAATATTTAATCTCTAAAACTCTTATATGTTGTAGGTAATATGATTTTTCACAATCAAAATTGCATGACAATCTTTGACCCCTTTTTTTATAATAAAAAAATATGTGGCTTCTTGGATTCTGTTGACCTTGACAATGATATGTTTATGCTCAATGTGGAGTTCCATTGTAGTCAATTTGCTGCATGTTCCTCCTCGGCATCAAGGCTGGTCCCGGTTTAACTCATTCTCAAGTATTTCTTTATAATTCATTCAGTTTCTTTCGGGAACAAAAATTGCAATTTTCTATAATTATATCTACACAAAAATCAACCAAAACTGAACATATATCGTTATTAGTTTTTAGTTTATTTCTTCATAGAAAATAGAAAATATATTTTGGTTTATTTTTATAAATAAATAAATACTTGTGACAATGATTTTTTTTTCTGTTGGGTAATCCACCTATATGTGAAGACAAATGGTATCAAAGGAGGGACTGATGATCTTGTGCTTGGTTGGCAGAGTAATCTCTGTGAGTTGATTAGATTTGGATTTAAAAAGGTGATGGTGATCTTTCCAGTTGGGCATGTATATGAGGGGGAGGTTGGGCATCCACTGATTGAGGGGGTGAGGGTATATTTTGGAATTCTCTTTTTTTATCAGTGAAAAAATTCTTGTATTGATAAACAATGGAATGTTCCATCAAAGTTAAGCATCAATATTTTGTAATTCTTTATAACTTTATGAGATTAAATTTAACAAATTGATAACGACCTCTCCTTTTAAATGTGCAAAAGGAGGGCTTGGTTAGTTAAATGAGGAGGTGGTATGACTCATATTGGGTTGAGTATGGTGGATTAACTATCAGTTGTGACTCCATTTGGGGAGTGCGATTTTTAATCAAAAAATTAAAGTCATTATAAAAATTATCATATCACTCTATTTATTTTTCTATACATATTTTAGTAAAAAAAAAAAAAAAAAAAAAAATCAGGGGCGAGGTTGCCCACCCAACCGATAGAGTTGCTAAAGAGGAAATAGAATTTTTTTTTTATAAAATTATTCTCATCTTTTAGCAACAAAAATTAGCCAAACGTGTTTACATTTCTCAAAATTTTTGAAAACAAAATCTCACCTAATAGTTCTACAAGTTAGAGGAATAATTTTTGTTTTGGATATTTTTTTTTTTTAAGGTCCCTCATATGACAATTTTAGGAGATAAAGGGCATACCAAACTTTCATACTATTTCAGGTCCTTCAAAAACAAGTGCATCTTCCCTCCAAAATTATTGGACCAAAATAGCCTTACGTTTTACATTCAGTCTAACGTCTTTCACTTTTTAAAATTTTTCAAAACTTAAAAATTCAATTCAACAAAAATTATATTTTTGGAATGATCTCATTGAGATCTATTAAATAAGATCCATGATAAATATGAAATTAAAAAAAAAAATAAATTGACAAAATTGCACTGAGTTAGAAATCAATATGAAAGTAAATTTCTCTGACTACATTTGCAGAGAAATTTCAAAAAAAGTCAAATGTGTTAGAAAAAATTAACATGCAAATAACTTTCTCTGACTACATTTGTAAAGAAATTTTAGAAAAAATCAAATGTTTTAGAGAAAATCAACATGCAAGTCAATTTCTCTAGCTACATTTATAGATAAATTTTAGAGAAAATCAATTGCTACAAGAAAAAATACTTTTGGCGACCACCTATTTTGAGTTTGTTGCAAATAGTCCACTTTTTGCGACTAAATTTTTTTTGGGCGCTAATGGGTATGTTTTCGCGACCCACAATTTTTTGGTGGCTAATAGCTAATTTTTGACGACCAAATACAAATTTGGTCGTAGAAGGGCGTCTTTTGGCGACCAAAAAATAAGTTGGTCGCGAATGACTTAACTATTGGCGACCAACTACAAATTTGGTCACGGAAGATCACCTTTTGGCGACCAAAAAATAAGTTGGTCGCGAATGACTTAACTATTGGTGACCAACTACAAATTGATCGCGGAAGATCACCTTTTGGTGACCAAAAAATAAGTTGGTCGCGGAAAGTTATAGTGGGATAAATTAAAAAAAAAACGGGTACTACTGTAATTACATTCTATTTTTTTGTTTAGGCATTAAAGGTTTTATGAAATAATATATAACCCAATTTTTATGGGTTATATATTTTCTCTTCCAAATGTGAACAAGAAGCATGTTATTGGCAGAGTGGATTGGGCGCATAGAGAGTGACTCCTTGGTTAGGAGTTCAACTCCTAGGCAATGCAAAAGAAAGAATATTTTTCTTTGGGTGAAGGCGTTGACTTTTGGCGACCAACTATAACTTTGGTCACTAAAAGTTACCTTTTGGCTAATATGGATTGGACTTTCCGCGACCAATTATTTGGTTGCCAATGGTCCCTTTTAGCGACCAACTATAACTTTGGTCGCAGAAAACTATCTGTGACAAGGCTTTAGTGACCAACTCACGACCAACACATTTTGGTCGCAAAAAGATTTTAGCGACCAAATATGGTACTTTTCGTGACCAAAAAGTTAGTCGTGGAAAGTGTAATTTCTTGTAGTGAATATGATAGAGAAATTTCAGATATAGGTCTACTGAAATTTCAGATTGCAAGTGTGTGATGGCTAAAGAAAATCAACATGATAGAGAAATTTCAAATATAGGTCCAGTGAAATTTCAAAAAAAATTATTTTCACGAATAAATTTCTTTAATATAGGTCCAGTGAAATTTTAGACAAATTTCTCTATGAAGAAAAATTCAGATTAATTTTAGCTAGTATAAGTCTAGAGAAATTTCAGCAGGTCCTTCAAATTCTCTAATATAGGTTCAGAAAAATTTCTGTTATAGGTCTAAAGAAATTACCTGGTATAGGTCTAGTGAAATTTCTTTAGTATAGGTTTGGAGAAATTTCATCAGTCCTCAAAATTTCTTCAGATCCGTGAGTTTATTGTTGTCCATGATCACCCACTCCTTATTCTTCAGAAAATAGATCAATGACCCATCCTTATGGTAGTGGACGTGGTAAACGGGGCGAACATGGTCGTGAAGGCGACGGAGAGAGATTGTAGACACCCCATTTTGACCGCCCTTAAGACTTTGGCGCCTCATGTTGAACACTCGATAATGAATTATTACACTGTACAATCGTTCAATTTCTTCAGCAAAAGTCTTCGGTTTTCAAGTTTGAAAACCAAAACCTAATTTTTTCTAGCCTAACCACTCAGAGGCCTGTTGGCCAACAAGTGGCTAGCAGGCCAATTTTTATTGGCCAGTCGTCCCTCTCTATGGCCAGCCGGCCATGTTCGGCGCCAGACAGATATTTTGCAGCCAACTGTCCCCCTCCATGTGCATACTTTGCACTAGCTGGCTCAATACAGATATTTCTAATAGGGGAACCTGTTTTTCTATGAATAGATAACCACTCCTCATGGTTTGGGGTTAGAAAAAGTTGCCAAGAGCCTATAGCTTGCCAAACACTCTTCCTCTCTCTCTTGAAATATACATGCACTATCCATACATTTTCTAAGCCTAAACTTGAGGCATCTTATTGAGATTCTTGGACCCAAATTTTAGCCCTTGAGATTGTTCAACTTGTGGTTTGTGAACTAGAAGAGCATCCTCTCTTTAAAGGGTAATCTTTGAGCTTTTGTACCATCTTTTACTATCTCTTTTCTTTGTTTTTTTCACACTGTTTTTCAGAGTGTTTTTAAGCTTAAATATGTGATTTTAAGTCACAAAAAAGAGGAGGGGTTAGCCACCCTTTCAAAGGGATACGTAGACAACTTTTGAGTTCAACTAACTGCATCTACATTTTGTTTGTTTGTCCAAGTCTTACAGCCTCGTCAAAATGGATCGTCTTTGGACTTTGATATTCACTCACGTCATTTCATGACTACGAGCTTTGTCAAAGAAGGGCAACTGTAGACACCCTATTTTGACCGCCTTTAAGACTTGCGCACCTCATGTTGAACACTTGATGATGAATTATTACGCTGTACAATCGTTCAATTTCTTCAGCAAAAGGCTTCAGCTTTCAAGTTTTAGAACCTAAACCTTGCCCTCCCCCTTTGAACCAAAACCTAATTTTTTCTAGCCTGACCACTCAGAGGCCTGATGACTAATAAGTGGCCGACAGGCCAATTTTTATTGGTTGACCATCTCTTTCCATGGCCGACTAGCCATGTTCAGTACCAGACAGATATTTTGCAGCCAGCTGTCCCCCCCATGTGCATGCTTTGCATTACCTGGACTTGTTTTTGAGTTTGGAGTGAACATTCGTGTATGGAATTTTGACCATGCCACTCTGTTGAACTTGAGTGACAGACACACTATGGTGACTCGATGAAGAGTGCAGACCAAGACAAATACTGGGAACAACACAATAGAACACACAACTGACCTAAAAGCAGAAAAAGACTCAAGGTGACTGATCATTCATAGTGCCCTTAGTATTACATATGTTCCCTTTAGAACTCAAATTCGCAAAACTCGAGTTTTGATTCCTTTTTTTGCTCAAGTTAGAGATTCTACTGATAAGTTCAAGTATTAAAAATTTCTCCACTTGTTGATTCAAGCTAGTTCTTTCTTACCCAACTCATATGCGTAGTAGTCGGTGTAGCTTATGGATTGATGCGAAGCTGGCGATGTGATTTTGGCCAGATAATGAAGTCGAGATGGATGAGATAAATATGGTTGAGACTGAACTTCAGGATGAAGTTGCCTACATATCCCAAGGATGGGAATCAAGTCAACGTAGTTCATGGCTAAGGTGCACTAGGGTGTTAACACTATCCTTTTGCGCTCTAACTTTTGCCAAAGTCGCCCCTTCAGGGTTTCAATCTTGTGAACTATATTTGTTTGATTTCTTATTTTTCATGCTCTAATTTTTGCCTAGGTTGCCTTTTCAGGTTTTTGGCCTAGCGAGCCTCTCAAGGATAACGTTACAACACTTGCGGTGAATTTGATCAATAGTCATCCTTACCCTAACACTAGAACTGGCTTCGCCTTGATTTGAGTTTGGTTCTCTATTCTCTTTTACATGTCTTCTTCCTTTCTTTTGTTCCATT
>JAPPVO010007510.1:0-44798 GCA_030407325.1 Camellia japonica | reverse complement strand
ACAGACAGTGCGATGAAGGTGCGCAAGATAGCGCGATTGAAATGCTATGCTAGTAAAGATGCAAAGGGTGAACACACTCCAACCACGCTGGACTCGTGAGTGGAGGAAGAACAAAGAAAATCAATCAGGAGCGCGTTCCACGCAACCTAAAGTAAATTCCAAACACGCGCATCGTGTGAGGAAGGGGACACTCAAACCACGCTGACATCGTGAAGGAGGTCCAACAAACCGCCCAGTGCGTCTACAACGCAACTTGGGATAAATTCCAAACACGCTGAATCCGCGTAAGGAACGGGACACTCAAACCACGCTGAAATCGTGAGAGGAGGTCCAACAAACCGCCCAGTGCGTCTACAACGCAACTTGGGATAAATTCCAAACACGCTGAAATCGCGTAAGGAACGGGACACTCAAACCACGCTGAAATCGTGAGAGGGAGTCCAACAACACCCCGCCCAGCGCGTCTACAACGCAACCTGAGATAGATTCCAAACACGCTGAAATCGCGTAAGGAACGGGACACTCAAACCACGCTGAAATCGTGAGAGGAGGTCCAACAACAACCCGCCCAGCGCGTCTACAACGCAACCTGAGATAGATTCCAAACACGCTGAAATCGCGTAAGGAACGGGACACTCAAACCACGCTAAAATCGTGAGAGGAGGTCCAACAAACAATCAGGCGCGTACCCGGCGCAACCTGAGAAAGTCCTGGAGGACAACAATCCCAAACGCTGCTTAGCGTAAAAGGATAAACAATAGAAGATAACTCAAAATGCAAATAAATGCAAGTAAGGTGCATGACAATACCAGTGGAAGAGTGTATAACAATGCGGGTGGGAGGGTGCATAACTTTGAAGCAGGCTTGATCTTGCGCTTGAGGTAGAGGCACACTCATACTTCGGAGCATTGGCAAGGCCCTGAAGAGGTACATCCGGAGTACAGTCACGGAATTTGCTGAAGGTGAAACACACTCAGATGCTTCGATTTTCCCTCTTTTGCTTTTGCTTTGCAGTCCGGAACCATTATAGCTTCAGATAGGTCCCGGTTCTACTGTTCTCACATGACCTGGGTTGAACCCTGCGGTTTTATGAAAGAACAAATTCTGTTTTGCACAATTGTGGAGAATGGCACAGCACTCTGAGCACAAGATGATTTGATTTTTTTGAAATTAAATTAAATTAAGAAATGAGCTCTTAACCGGGTATTGAGCCTACGACTGAACACAGCGAAAAAGACTCAACAAAAGAAAACAAAGGTAAACAACCTAAACACATCTATTGACACTCGAAACGACTCAAACAAGAATCGAGGCAGACAAAACAAAACACAAGACTCAAATGTGCACAGGGAGCCTGTTTCACCGGGTATTATTTCCCACCCCTTCTGATTTGTGATACTCACATCACTCGGCCCTCAGGCTCGGTTTTTCTCTCAAAACCTTCTTGCTCACTTCTCTCTCAACGCACATCTCTCTATTCTTCAATCTCTCATTTTAAATCCCTCCCCTGGGTGGTTGATGGATAAGCAGAAAGTTGTGGGCTTTTGCCCCTAGCATTCTGCTAGATTCTTTGTTCACAACAGTGAGTTTCTCCCACAGAGGGGTTGTGCTACAACTGGGTGTGTAAAAATCTGCAGCTAACATCGGTCGATGATGCCCTACTGGGGAGTTTGGACGTGGTTAGATCTGTCCAGATGAGGAAGTGGTTTTCGTGCTTCGCACTTGGCTTGATACCTCGTTGCTCGGAGGATGAGAGAGCTTTCTGCATGTTGTTGTTGACTTCAGTTGTGCCCTTTCTGGCAGGTGGAGTGCCCTTCTTGGCAAGTATGTTGATGACGGGGAAAAGACAGAACACCTGACTCAACTGTGCCCCTAGTTCATCATTTTGACCATTTTTGGTTTTAAAACAATTTTGACCAACATGAAAGTTAGATTAACATGCTTATTCGATTTTTGATTTGAAATCATGCAAGTCAGGTTGTAAGCACTGAAAATTTTCCTTTTTTAGGTCCAAGAAATGGTCCAGTTTTGGAAAAATGGAATGATTTTTGAGAGAATAGTCAACCTCAGTAAAAATTCTCAAAAACTATTTTCGCAAACGACCAATGCTCAACAAGCACGGAACCAACTCTTTGAGATGCACAACCTCGGACCCATAGCAATGGAAAATTGCCCCTTGTCTGAAGGACACTGCATGGCAACGGAAAGTTGCCCCTTGTTTGAAATGACACCGTGACGTTTTGAATGGCAACGGGAAGTTGCCCCTTGTTTGGATAGCATCACAGCGTATTGAAATCAATCCTTCAGAGCGACGATCACAACCGAACTCTCGGATACAGAGAAGGCAAAGATGATCAAAACCATTTCATGGACACAACTGAATTTGAAGTGTTTTAGGGCTGGACTTCAGAATGAAGTTGCCTACGTATCCCAAAGATGGAATCAAGCCTTACGTAGTTCGGGGTTAAGGTACACTCGGTATTTAACCTCTCCTTTTTATGCTCTAACTTTTGCCAAGGCGCCTATTGCAGGTTTTTCGACCTTGCGAGCTTTGTTCTTCTTTCTTTTCTTTTTTTCTATTCTTTTCTTTCCTTTTTCTTTTAGGCTCTAACTTTTGCCAAGGCGCCCGATGCGGGTTTTCGACCTTGCGAGCTTTCTTTTCTTTTCTTTTCATTTTTTTCATTTCTCTTCTTTTTTCATCTTTCTCTTCTTTTTTTTTTTCTTTTCTTTGCATTTTCATTTCCCTTTTTTTTTTTTCTTGCTCTAACTTTTGCCTGGGTCGCCCTTCCGGGTTTTCGGCCCAGCGAGCCTCTCAAAGGGTAAAAGTGTAACAAGTCCATGCCAAATGTTTTGAGATTGAAGCCCTCTGTATCCAGGAGAGTGGCTATTGTATTGATTTGCAGAAGGATCCATCTTGGGCTCTTCAAGCATATTTGACATTTTTGCCCCTAGTTCGGGGGGCTTATGTTCTAGCTTCACAAGCTTCTTCTGATGACATCTGATCTTCTTGATCTGACTTTCTTGCCTCTAATTCATGGGCTGCTTTGAATCTGGCCACACAGGCCTCACATTGTGGTTGACCGTTGAACATTCTGAATGCAAGTCCAAGGTTTGAAAGTAAGGGGGGTGGAGTCTCGAGGCTGAGAGCGATCCTAGGCTGCACAATCTCAAGAGCGATTCTACACAGGTCTTCGCAGGATCGCGCAAAACATTTTTTGAAAGTTTTTAAGAAAGCGACAAACCGCTCGCGCTGAAGACAGTGTAGGACCAATCTGGATCAAAGCTAGGGTCCTTCTCAGTACTCACACTAACAAGCATGATTTCATTCATTAAGGGCTTAGCACGCCTCTCTTTCTCTCAATTGATCAAATTTTTGCAAATCTCAAGGAATTTCTTCCTCTTCGTTTTCACCACAGTGTTCGAAAAAGTTTTGAAAAATTCAGGTCATTACAATGACTTAAAAGGCACAGAAGAGCAGGTGAAAAGTACTGCCGGTTCATTCCAAAATTTTCTGGCACAACTGGCACATGGCCGAAGCAAACGCGAGAGCGTGAAAATCACTGCCGTTTCATTCAAATCTGTTGGCACAACTGGCTCCCTGGCAGAAACAGACTCAAAAGAAAGCAAAAAGACAAATATAAAACAAAATGGTGATGCCGAGGTAACACTCCCGGATCACCCGACCTTTGTACAACAGGACTGACTCGATACGACAAGACAGACCCAACAGGATTGACTCAATAGAACGAGGCAGATTCAACAGGGTTGACTCGATACAACAAGACAAACTCAACAGGACTGACTCGATACAACAAGACAGACTTGGTAGGACTGACTCGATTCAACAAGACAGACTCAATACCCATGTTGGAAAATAGGATAAACAACATTCGCAAATGCTCAAAATAGTGTGTGCCATCCATCACATCTGGAGTAAACTGAGCACTGACAGCAAGTGGTTCATCCCCTGATCACATAACAACACAGGTCCAGAGTACCCGAGGGATATCAGACCCTTCTAGAGCTATGGTTCCAAGACTACTTAGCAAAAGAGAAAAAGACAGCACCTCAGCCTGATTTCACTAGAACAGATACGAGCACAACTGAATGATTGCACTCTTTGCTGAATTCTACCCCAAAAATTCTGCCTGTGAATTGATACCCTCAGGTAAAACTGATTCCCCAAAATATTGATGCCCTCAGGCCTGATGCCCGGACTCGCAAACTGATACATGCATTCCCTGCAGAGATACACTCTAAAAGCACATAGCAAGTAAATGAGAGCCAATGCACCCCTATGTTGGGGTAGGGTTTCCCTGTCCTATTTTGTCAGGAGCTAGGGTTTCACTACGCACGCAGCGGGGTTTCAAACAACCTATCGGTAAGCAACCTGTCCTAGTTTGGAATGGTCACTGGATCCGAATATGCACCAGGTCGATGGTCAAAAAGGGTGCCCCGGTAAAACCAGGGTTTGTGTTCCCATACTGGCAGAGCCCGCAACCGGTCAGCCTTATGGACTTGCCTTGACAAGACAAGCCTCGGCAAACCGCTCAGAATAGCAGATGGCCAACACGGTGTCCTAGGCGCACCAATGCACATGCAATGTAAAGAAACACATAAGTGTAGTCAAAACAGGACATCACGAGTTCGAGTCAAGCTCTCTAAACTCCCCAGCAGAGTCGCCAGAAACTGTAGCACGTCCGCGGTGGGACCTCGGCTACAGTTCGGACTCGATTTGTGTCGCGGTTCTAAATCTGAACCAAAGAGTCCGAATCCGGCAAATCGTTTTGAAGAAAAACAGATTTTTGAAAAAGTAGTGCCAAACATGGACTGCTTTGCCAGATTACAGAGTCGCCACCTAAATATTTTTTAATGGGGGAATTTAGGAAACCCTGACTCGGTGCCGAAGGCCACATGTCCGTCATCACCAAATGTCTTGGCTCGGGAGCTTGGGTACGATCGGGGAAGGTCAGCTATGAGCACCCCCTTTCGCCCGGTCCGAAGACCGGCCTCTACTAACCGTGATATCCGTTTTTGAAAACTTTATGCGTTCTTATTCCAGTTATTAGCTTAGAATTACTATGTGATGCGCACAACACAAAAGTATAGACTAGATTGCCTAATTTGGAAATACACATTGCGTATCCGTTTTGTCTCGAAAAACGTGTTGGTTTTTGTGCTACTCGCGAGTAGGCTAAAATTCGGATTTCAACGAGTTGTTCCAACTCAGGCAATCCAACCTCCACCCACAGGCATTCAAACAGTTTTACCTCATGTAAGCATTTAGCCGCATGGCAATCCTATTGTCATGGCAAACATTCACACGCATGTGATTATGCTAAAGCAAAAGCACTTACATCGTACTCCGTGCCAAAACAAGAAACCGGGTTAGCAAACATGCATGACCTAGTTCATGTTAAGTGGCTAATGCAACACAGGCATAGATGCAATCTAAAATAGGCTCGGCTAACCCTAAACATGGCATGCGAAATGTGTGAGTAGCACATATTCAATTTGGAATTGAAAATTGCAATGCAGTTTGTATGATGTACCGAGCCCGGTGCATGTAAACAAATGCATGAATGCACGCATGCATTGCATAAGGTATGCTAAAATAAATGTGCCCTAATCTACCATTGTAAGCAGGTAAATAAAAGGGATAGAAAGAAGTGGAGGTTTGGAAGACATACACACCACTCACCCACACTTATTACAGATTTGCCCTCGCTCGGAGGGACCAAAAGAATATACAAATTAACTAGCCACGCAAGCTAATTAAAATATTACAAATCAATTAAATTAATCAAATAAATTAATTAATCTAATTAAAGCAGTAAACCGCCTCGGGATGAGGACCGGATGCGACACGCGCTCGGGACTGGCTCGGAATCGCACTGCCATGCACGGATTGCCTCTGTTTCCTCTGCTCTGCCTCTTAGAAAATTGCCAAAGTCCCAGAAGTACCTCTCAGGGCACTGGGGAGTACACCGGCTGGGGTAGAGAACCATCGGCTGCTTGAGGTGGCCACCGGCACAAAATTAATCCATCGGCTACAAATTTACTGCCGGTCGGCACTAAAAAGTGCCGGTCGGCACAAAATACCTGCAGAACCTGCAACCCCAGCAGCAGAAGACAGCAACATGCATGGCAATGTGATTCAAGGTATTTATGCACTATACACACCCCTTATCATGTTTTTGACTCGAGGGGGCATGTACCTCGATTCCCGGACCACCAATCGCGCATTCCATGCATGATGGCCCTAAGAACCAAGAATGCAACTTTGATTTCAAATGCATGCAAACCAAATAAACAAACAAGGGTGCCAAACCTCCATCATTTTCATCTCAAGAGGCCAAGCATGTATGCCAATATGATGCAATCCTAGATATGTCAACTAGTATGCAACATGGTAATACAATGCAAACATGTAAGTAAGCATACAAGGCAAGCATGCAAACCAATTGAAAGATGGACTTAAACATGAATGGGCAGCTCTAAAAGGCCCAAAATCAGTGGCCAAAATGCTAAATTATGAGGACCAAACACACATGCACACATACACATGTTAAGGTACCAACACTTAATCATAACAACAACATTCAAGCACACTTGAAGTGAGTTAAACATGGACAATTGACATGCATATAAAGCTCTGAAAATCATGCAAAATATGATGCCAAATCATGCAACAAAGCAAGCCAAAGCATGCAACAAATGGTCCAAGTCTTGAAACAAGCCATTAAGGCTTAAACTAAGGCCAAGTCTACCAAGCCTCACAAAGCTAAAGGACTCAAAACAGGTCACAAGCAGACCTAAACAAAGCCTAAGGAGCATCTAGATGGCATCTAAGGGGCTCAAGCACAAGGCATACAACATGACCAAAACATGGAGCATCAACACATGCTTTTAAAGCATTAAAGAAGCAACTAAGGCATGCATACAAGCACACCAAAAGTCTGAAATACCATGTTAGGTGGTTCCAAACATCAAAAATGAAGCAAGCATGGCATGCTACACATTCATACTCTTGAGGCCAACAAGCCAAATGTAAAGGGCTATATGATGCATGTCATGATTGACCAAAACAACTTCGGACAGAGCTAAAACATGCCAAAATAAGCATACAAGCTTCATGGATCTAGGCCTAAAACATGCTAGAAAGAAGGCATACAAACCTAGAGCAAGTTAAGGCAATACAAGGCATTACAAAGCATCTATGCAAGGCATGCAAGGAGTGCTAAAACCAACTTAAAATCATGTTATATCATGGCAATATAAGCATGGAAAACAAACCAAACATGCTCAACAAGCACAGAAACATGGTGCTCCTTTGGAGGCCCAAACTTATCCTTTTCAAGGATATCAAGGGGAGGGGGTGGCCCTCTCCTTTTGAAGACTTTATGGCACCATCTCCACCACTGAAATCCCTCAAGATTTCAGTGGTGGAGGGGCCCAAGCACCAAAGTCTCGGATCTCAACAAAATGGCACAAAAATGAAGCCTTTTCAAGGCCTAAGGGTGGTCAAACTTGCTCAAACCACAAAACACTCTTAATATACAATGAAGAGGCTTAAAAAACAGAACTTTTATGTATTATATGCTAAGCACAAAAACTGTTTTAAAGTAAGCAAAAAGAGGGTGCAAAAATGGGGTAAAAAGAGGACTAGTGTCTCACCCTTGTTGACCTCTTTAACAAAGTTGTAGTTGATGCTTCCTTAGGCTCAAAATCTGTCAAGAACTTCAAAAACCAGCCCTTAGAACCTCAGTTGCAAGGAGAAGGTGAAACACTAGGTGTTTGTGTGCAATAGTAAGGCACAAAACACCTAGACACACAAGAGAAGGATAGAGATAGAATGTGTATGCAACTCAAACCCTAGAAAAACCAGAGCTTCTCTCTCTCTTTTTCTCTCTCACTCTCCAAATTTCTAACCCTTGAGCCAAGAGAAGAGCCTTCTCTTGTATAGGCCTCCAAAACTTACAAGTTAAGGCATCAAAAGGGCTCATCCCTCCATACACGTGTATGGAGGGGAAACAAACATCAGAAAGCTGTCTGAAAATATCTCCAAAAACAGCTGTAAAGTAGCCGGCTGGGCAAAATGGTCATTTCGCCAAAAAGAGTGCCGACCGGCACAATATAGTGCCGATGGCAACTCTAGCCAGCCGGTGGCCTCTAGCCCCAGCCGGTGGTATGTGGGGATGCCTCACAAAGCATTCCTTGCCTTCCCAAGGCAAAACAAAAGTGTTTGGTGCATAACCAGACACAAAACGATCGAGTTCGGAGGTCCTGAGGCAAGGCACGCGAGCCGAGAACTCCGGGAACTCCAAACGAACACAAACATGGATAATCACCGAGTGTTCAAGCGGTGACGTCCAAGTCTTGAGGACGGTCAAAAATGGGGTGTCTACAGAAACCCAAGGATCCAATCAATATCCTAGAAACTAAATCCCATACCCATATAATCACATAAGCATGTTATCACATAAGCATATAAAATTACACATAAGTCTCTAACAAGCAAGACAAACCCACTGTGGTACTAACCACTTCCCACGTACCCAAAGTATTCAAACCCGGTACGCTCTGATACCAAGTTGTAACGCCCTCAAAATAAACTCATAAATCATACATTTAAGACATCCATAGATATAAAAGGAATAAGCATATTTCCACTTATCAGAGTATTCATTACAAAAGTATTACATGTTGACAACAAAGGTAAATACGCTATGGGCTTATAACTTTCCAAGCCAACACTTGATTACAAAAAGAGTATTAACTCAAATACATATTAAGCCCTTGGCTTGAATTTACATGTAATACCAAAAAGAGAACAACAAAAGATCTATCAGCCTCAAGCCTCCCAAGCTACGTCCTTGGAGGTGGCATATCACCTGACCCTGAAAATGATGTCCTATATAGGGTGAGCCAAAACCCAGTAGAGATAAACTAAACCAGATATGAGCAATAACGAAAACATTAGCATTTGATAGATGGTTGACACATATAAACCAATTTACAATACTATTCAATCCAACACCACGTACATCCATTTTTCATTTCAATTTCCTTCACTTATACAGTTTCGATTCCTATTCATGACTCAGAACCTGGCCAAACAATTCAATGAGACTATAACTCAGATTAAAACACTTCCATACTTCAATTAATACACATGAGAATATGACTCATATTAAAACACTTCCAAACTTCAACACTTCCATATTTCAAGTGATACACAGATTTGCTGTATCAGTGGAGTCCATCCCCTATCTCCTCCCAAACAGGTTTGAGAGTCCATCCCCTATCTCCCCTCAAACCATGGAGTCCATCCCCTATCTCCTCCCAAACAATATACATATACAACGTATTTAAACATATAATCACACGTATGGAGTGCATCCCCTATCTCCTCCCAAACAAAGATACATATACAATGTATTAAAGCATATAAGCACATATGGAGTACATCTCCTATCTCCCCAAACAATGATACATATACAATGTATTAAACATTTATCATATACAATGATCAATCAATACACAAATTCGATGTATTATTCCAACCGTCATATTCAATGACGTAACCAGAAGATTAGTTTCAGTTTTACCTAATCAACATACAGTGTCTACAACAATCAAGACTATCCTCCACCGATAGCCCAAAGCAGTTATCTCTAAACAGATAATCAATTTATCACACAGATAAAATAACAACATTTTCATAGGTGAGTGATTAATTTATCCAACTACACCAATCAACTTCATAATTCCCCAATTTCACAATTTCTAGCTCAATTTCATATTTCCCAAATTAATGATCCAAATTAATTATTCAACATAACTAGGGCATTTCCCCTATTTTTTCAAATATCAACCCTAAGGCTCAATTTTATCAATTTAACAACAATAATACCATTTTTCAAGGTCGTGCATACATATGGAATTTAACATTTTGAAAACCCCTTTTTATCAGTTACACAACAAACCCTAACTTTTCCCAAAATTACCCAACGACATCAACTAATCGAAATGACTAAAATTTATGTCAAAACTCATAGATTAGAGTAGGTTATCCCTACCTCAAATGGAGAGACCAAATGGAGAAGTTGAAGAAAACTCGAAGTGCTCCAAACCAAGAGATTTTCGGATCAAAGTGAAGCCCACACCAAGCACAACCTTTTTTACAAAGGGACTAGGCTAGAAACACACTAGAACTAGATCAAACCTTAGAGAGAAGTTGAAGTTTAGAGTGAGGAGCTCTCAAATGGAGGTTTTGAAAAGGTAGAGAGAGAGAGAGTGTGCCGAAAAATGATCCAAAAAGTGAAATCCCGAACTGATATAAAAATAGGTCCACTCGAGCGTGGGATTCCCCGCTCGAGCGTCAGACACAGACTTACGCTCGAGCGCCGGATGCACACTTCCAGAAGTTTTGTAGTCGATGGTCCCCGCTCGAGCGTCCAATGACCTGCAGAACAAAATGCTGAGAGATGAATAATCATGCTCGAGCGTCAAAACGCCCGCTCGAGCGGAGAAGCAACAACAAAGGGGCCGCTCGAGCGTCAAAAGCCCCGCTCGAGCGTGAAGGTCAAAAATTGGGCATCAACTCTTGGTTTCCAAACACAACCAACATGTTTCAAACCTACCCAACACAATCCAAGACTCAAATACAAAGAGTAAAGGATGAGAATGAGAATAAGACAACACCCAACATCCACGGAACCGAGTCTGGAATACAATAACCAAAGGAGAGAAAACCGGGATCGCTATATTTGGCCCCTAAAGTATGCATTTCTTGATGTTGATCTTGCTTTTCGAAACCATATCTGTAAGAAGATTGGTGGTTTTCCTAGATCATAACTGTTTGTTGTTGTTGTTGTTTTTTTTTTTTTTTTTTTTTATTTTGTTTTTTGTTTTTGTAGTTTTTGTTAGATTGTTTGTTTGGCCTTTTAAGGTCTTCTTGTTTTTATTTTTCTTGATCTGTATGTTTGTTTACTTTTATTTTAATATAACTACTTTATAACTTTTTATAAACATATATATTACAAAACATCATAATCGAAAATATGTAGACCTGAAAAGAGAATATGGATATATAGAATTTCGAATTATATCAAGACCCACTCAAATACTTCTCCAAGTGGTGGCTAAGAAATCGAATGTTCAATGTGGTTTGATTTGTGGCCTCTGCTCAATCACCATTCTACGAAAAGTAATACTAAAATATGTAAAACATTTGATAAATTTTTTGATAAATCTTTTAGAGTTTTTTCCATTTTTCATCCAGGAAATGTTAAAGTTAACACTTTAGAAAAATGTATGGTTAAAGACAAGTCTACATATTTATATGAGGGTTGAAGTCAAGTCTACTATAGGAAACAATGCAGAATCTCACTTATAGTCAAGTCTACTTTAGAAAAGAAAAATTAGAAATTAAAAAATAAAAAATAAAATAAAATTTGCACAAGGGAATTTGTTGGACGTTAGTTAAAAATAGAGAAAATTAGTATAACATTCTTCCCTAACTTTTAATAATGGGAGAAATTTACAATATATTTTTTTTATAGTCTAAGGTCTCTCACCGACACCCATATATCACACCCTCTCTCTCTCTCTCTCTCTCTCTCTATATATATATATATATATACATATACCAAATTAGAAAAGAATTTTTTTTTAAAAAAAAATAGAAAGTATGTAAAAAAAGTCCACTAAAAAAAGCAACACTTTTTTTTTTTTTTGGGTCTTTAGCGAATTTTTTTGAATTTTTTTTACTGCTTTAAGTCCTTTTACACTAGATGAACCTAAAAAAATTGACACAAATTTAAAGATAAACAAAACTATAAACAAAACAAATTTTAAAAAAATAAAAAAGATTGGAACCATGACTTTTGATGTAAGAGGTAGGAAGACCACGTACCCCGTAAGTCCATCTAATGAGATCTCACAGCAAATAAGAGCTTTAGGTACTAAATTTTTGTTTTTAAAAATGAAAAATTTGTTACAAAACATATTTGGAGACCAATTTTGGTCGTGAAGAGGATAGTGTTTAAAAGGTTATTTTGAAAAGTAAAAAAAAAAAAAGGCTTTTAGCAACAATTTTCAAAATGTTACCAATAAATGTATTTTTAGAAACAAAATAATTTGGTCCCTAAAAGATTTGTTTTTGAGACAAAAATTTTAGTCCTAAAATGATAATAATTCTTTGCTAAATATCCAATTTTTTTGCTAAAATTAGAATAATACACTTTTGGCAACAAAAATATTTGGTCCCTAAAGAGTGATTTTGTCCCTAAATTTGTTCGTAAAACCTTAATTTGTTGTCATTTCTCCATTATTTTTGTTGTGTTTAAATATGTCTATTTGATAATTTTTCTAGATATATAATAGGGCAAATTATGACGGTAATCCTTGTACTTTATTTCCTTATGTCATTTTAGCTCATGTGTTTTCAATTGACTTAATTTTGATCCTAAACTTGTAATTTTATCTCAATTTACTCCAATTGATTACAATTCTTAACATTTTTTTTATATAGAAAATACGCATATAAGTGTCATGTGCCATATTTTTAAATACAAAATTATAAATTTACTCAATTCAGTTAGTTAACCTCAACAAATTTAGTGATAATTTTTCTTAAGAAACACTAATAATGTTATTAATTGGATCAAATTGACACAAAATTTATAATTAAAAGTCAAATTAAGCCAATTAAAAATGTAATGATCAAAATGACAGAATTGATCGAATATAAGAATTGTCCAATATAATATTATTACTATTATATATATATATATATATTATTTTTTTTGTGAACCTCGGTACAAAAATTGTCTCTCTAACCCAACTCCACCGCCATTAACAAATTCTTCCATCACAAAACAAACAACGCACACTTGAGAGAGTAGAGTAGTTAGGATTTTGTTTCAGAGTATCACATATTAGCCATTAATTAAGATGGCAATTTTCCAAGGAATTCTGTTGGTCATAGTCCTATTATTAGTACCAATGGCAGCAGCAACAGTAGTAGGACTCGGAGGAGAACAAGTTGCAGAAAACCGGAATGTGGGAATTGTGAAGCACAAGGTAAGTATTGTAGATTCAAGAATAACAACAGCAGTGGCAGCAACAGTTAATTATTATTAAATGGAACAACTGAATGCTTAAACAAGCCCAAACAACCATCTATGGGTACGCTTCTACCCTAGCTAGTTTCTACCCTTTTGCTTCAAGTTACGATTATTATATTTTGTTTACCATCTTGTTTCATGTGTAATTATTGTTACACCCACAGTGATATGTGTATGTAAATTAAATATGAAAATAAAATAAATAATAAATAAAATAACTCAGAAAATAATTATTTAATTATTTCCCGAATTAAAACTTACTGAATTTAAACGTCGAGGCTTGTGTTGGACACAATTTCCTTAAAGTAGATTTCGCCCTCGCTCCGGTGTTTCGAGTTTTAACCGGCGTCTACTTCCCAAGATGCAATGACTACACCTTGATTTTACAGCACTATAAAACCAAGTCTGGCGAACCAAAATATATTGTAACTCTTTCTTTTCCTTCCTAAAAAAAAATGCAGAATAATGCAGAGAGACACAAGAAAAGAGGATAAAATTCTGATGATTCAATTGATATCTAGAATGCTGGAATTGAAGGCTTTATATAGGCAAACAGTGGCTGTTCCGAACAGGTATACAACCTGTTCGGACAGATTGAAGAGGCACCAACAGATTTGAATATGTTTGAACAGATTCAGTTTCAGGTTGAACTCTTTGAACCAGTTCAGGAGGGTCTAACCTGTCAGGGCTCTATTTGGGTGGAAGAAAAATTATTGAACCAATTTATTTTGATTTTTAAAACCGAAAATAAAAATAAATAAATAAAGTTCAAAAGTTTTTGGCCCAAAAAGATAAGTATTGGGCTGGAAAGACCAACCCAACCTCACACCATGCACCCGCGCCCAGGCCCAGCTCGGACGGACGGACGGCAGGCGCGTGCGGTTTTAGTTTTGGGTCCAATGGGCCTAGCCCACTACACCCATAATCTCACCCTTCCACAAACTTGGGTACCCCTTGGAGCCCATCCCAAGTTAAGGTATATATACCCAAACAATTCCTTAAGCCTTTCCAATGTGGGACAAGCATATTTCACAAATGTGTTGTAAACCCACCAAAATTCATTTCCACGAACCGAAATGCGCGTTGAATTCTCATTCATTCGGAAATAGTTTTGAGCAACCAAATACATGATTTAATTCACTACGCGGCATTAAACACGAACCTAAGAAAAAACGTTACAAAAAACGTTTGGGTCCCACCTTAATTAATGTTCAAAGTTAGCAAAAAATAAGGTTTACAAAGCCATTTTTCCAACAATCCCCCACATGAATGGAATTCACGATAACGGACATGCAACAAGATGCAGACAAAGAAAGAATACATTAAGAAGATACACCACATCAAGACAGGTAGCTTTTGGCTTTGAACCTCCTCTAGTGAAAGTTTATCGGACTTACTGGCTAACCAGTGGACGCAATGCCTTGAACTGTTTAGCTGTTTGTGTAAGCCAAGACAATAGACAACACATAGTGTATCCTCAGACACAGTTTGGTTCTTACAGTTGTGTTCATTTTGGCCCTGAACAACGCCTGGTAATTCATGAGTGCTCTAGAAAATTTAGCATTCTCAATTCGCACAGAACCGGCCCAGTTCACACTCATATAGGTGATTTCTTATTAAGAGTATCCTGCTATACCCCACTTGGATGTCCAAGCTATAAGAATCATTAAAAGCAAAGTTTATCCTACTAATCTGCAGATATCACTCTTCTTATCATAAAAATGGGTAGGAGTAAACCTCCTTAGTGATACGTGAAGTCATCTATAATTCGGCTGTCCTTTGAACCTAAATCTTGGGATCTCCAGTCAACTAGGTTGGGTTACCATTATGGCAACTTTTAAGTAATAGGCTTTAATCCCATTCCCCTCGATAAATAGTACACTTGCTCTCTGGCTAGCCCTTTAGTCAATGGATCTGCATTATTCTCCTTTGACTTTACATATTCTATGGAAATTATTCCATGTGAGAGCAAATGCCTAATGGTATTATGTCTTCGACGAATGTGTCGAGACTTACCGTTATACATATGATTTTGTGCCCGTCCTATTGCTACTTCACTATCACAATGAATACATATAGCTGGCACAGGTTTAGGCCACATTGGAATGTCTTCTAAGAAATTACGAAGCCATTCTGCTTCTTCTCCTATTTTATCTAATGCGATAAACTTAGATTCCATTGTCGACTTTGATATGCATGTCTGCTTAAAAGATTTCCAAGAGACTGCAGCACCTCCCAGGGTAAAGACATATCCACTAGTGGATTTTGAGTCTTTAATATTCAATATCCAATTTACATGGTTGTACCCCTCGAGTACTGCTGGATACTTAGTATAATGTAAGCCATAATTTCGGGTATGTCTTAGATACCTAAGTACCCTAATTATTGCTTTCCAATGATCGGACCCTGGATTACTTGTGTACCTACTCAATTTGCTTACAGCATAGGCTATATCTGGCCTAGTGCAATTCATTAAGTACATCAAGCTTCCGATTATACGAGAGTACTCTAATTGTGATATGCCTACACCTGTATTTTTTGACAAATGAAGACTAATGTCAACAGGTGTTTTAGCAGGACGGTTGTCATGCTTTCCAAATTTCTCTAGAATCTTCTGAACATAGTAAGACTGAGATAAAGCATACCCTTCAGATGTTCTAGTAATTTTTATTACTAGAATTACATCTGCTACTCCCAAATTTTTCATGTCAAACTTTCTGTTCAACATTTTCTTTGTAGATTTAATCATGTCATTATTGCTTCCAATAATGAGCATGTCATCCACATAAAGGCAAACTATAACATAGCCTTTGTCTGTGCTTTTAACATAGACGCATTTGTCACATTCGTTTATCTTAAAACCATCCGAAAGCATAGCGTGGTCAAATTTTTCATGCCATTGTTTCGGAGCTTGTTTTAATCCATAAAGGGATTTGACAAGTTTACAAACCTTTTTCTCTTGACCGAAAACTTGAAAACCTTCTGGTTGTTCCATATACATTTCCTCATCTAACTCGCCATTCAAAAAGGTTGTTTTAACATCCATTTGATGTATTTCCAAATTATACAAAGCTGCAATCACAATTAATATGCGAATAGATGTTATTCTTGTCACTGGTGAATGAGTGTCAAAATAATCAAGGCCTTCCTTCTGCCTGTATCCCTTAACAACAAGCCTAGCCTTGTATTTATCAATTGAACCATCTGCTTTCATTTTTCTCTTGAATATCCACTTATATCCAAGAGGTTTACATCCTAGTGAAGATCCACCAGTTCCCAAATATGATTTTGCAGTATTGATTCAATTTCGCTATTCATAGCCTCTCTCCACAATGGAGCTTCAGGACTTGACATTGCTTCCTTGAAGTTTTGAGGCTTATTTTCTAACAGGTATGTTAGAAAATCTGGACCAAATGATTTAGATATCCTAGCCCTGTTGCTACGTCTAGGTTCATCTGTTTCATTATCATTGTGGTCTTCACTGCTACCCATAGCAGTATCAAAAGTTCCTTTATTTGAACTTTTCTCTTCAATTTCCTTGCTAGGAAAAATGTGTTCAAAAAACAATGCATTTCTGGACACAATAATAGTGTTTACATGCATATCCGGATTTTCAGATCTATGAACTAAAAATCTATATGCACTACTATTATTTGCATAACTAATGAACACACAATCAACGGTCTTTGGTCCTATCTTAGTCGCTTTGGGACTAGGGACTGCAACCTTGGCCAAACACCCCCACACTTTGAGGTAATTATAGGTAGGTTGTCGACCTTTCCATAATTCATAAGGGGTTTGATTAAGTTTCTTGTGGGGTACCCTGTTAAGGATAAAGTTAGTAGACAAAATTGCCTCTCCTCACAAGTTCTGAGGTAAGCCTGAACTAATCAACATGGCATTCATCATCTCTTTAAGAGTTCGATTCTTTCTTTTAGTAACTCCATTTGACTAAGGAGAATAGGGTGTAGTGGTTTAGTGAATGATACCATGTTCAGAACAAAATTCTTCAAATGGTGCATCATACTCACCACCTCTATCACTCCTCACTATCTTAATAGTTTTACCAAGTTGATTTTCAATCTCAAGTTTATATTGCTTAAAAGCTTCTACGGCTTCATCTTTACTTCTCAATAAGTAAACATAGCAATATTGAGTGCAATCATCAATGAAAGTAATAAAGTACTTCTTACCTTCTCTAGTTTGAACAAATTTTAAATCACATATATCTGTATGAATTAAACTTAGAGGTTCGGTACTTCGTTCAACTTTATTAAATGATGCCTTAGTGAGTTTTGCCTCAACACAAATCTCACATTTATGATTAGGATCAAATTTTAAGTTTGGTAAACATTTTAAAGCAACAAGTCTACGCAAAGAATTAAAATTAACATGTCCTAATCTACCATGCCATAAAGAAGAAGGCTCAGCAATATAAACAGAAGATGTGTTCTTATTATTAAAAACCAAATTAGGTACAACAGTATTTACATTGAGCATAAAAAGCCCATTACTCATATAACATCGCCCCACAAACATGCCACTCTTGGTGAGTACAACCTTGTCAGATTCAAAACTAATTAAACCCATTATTAATTAACAATGACCCAGAAATCAAATTCTTGCGAATTTCTAGCACATGGAGTACATTGTTAAGAGTGAGTTCTTTCCCCGAGGTCATTTTCAGCACGATCTTTCCTTGTCCTTCCACAGTTGAAGTAGAAGAGTTTCCCATAAAAAGTTGTTCCCCACTTTCCATCACTTTGTAGGTTGTGAACATCTTTTTATCTGCACAGATGTGGCGGGTTGCTCCAGCATCCACCCACCACTCCTTAGAATTGCCCACCAAATTTGCTTCAGAGACTACTGCAGCAAGATTGATGTCTGCCACTCCATCGGAAAGATAAAAGTCCTCGGCTATGTTGGCTTGTGCTGGCTTTGAACTCCCTCTGTCCTTGCGAACATGACAATCCTTAGCGCGATGTCCATCTTTGCCGCACACAAATCACTTGCCTTTAAACCTCTTATTGAACCCGTTGTTGATCCCTTTACTTGTGGATCCTTGTTTGGGACCATTGCCATCATGCTTCCGCTTCTTGTTGTTGAACTTTGACCCTTGTCCATGTTCCACAACATTTGCCTTAGCCTGCATGACATGGTTTCCTGACTTCTTGTCGGAACCACGGTTGTCCTCCTCAATTCTGAGTCGCACTATCAATTCCTCCAATTTCATCTCCTTGCGCTTATGCTTTAGATAATTCTTGAATTCTTTCTAAGATGATGGCAATTTTTCAATGATTGCCACAACTTGGAAAGATTCACTGAGAACCATCACTTTCGCATGTATGTCATGGAGAATTAATTGGAGATCTTGAACTTGGCTAATAACCATTTTGGAATCTATCATTTTAAAATCCAAAAAACGACAGACAACAAATTTCTTTGTACCGGCGTCCTCTGTTTTATACTTATGATCTAGAGATTCCCACAGTTCTTCAGCGCTGCTTTTGACACTATACACATTGTACAGTGTATTGTCCAACCCATTGAGGATATAATTCCGACACAGGAAATCACCATGTTTCCATGCATCAACTGCGGCAACCACTTGCCGATCAGTTTCTCCCTCATGTAGTATCGGTGCTTTTTCATGAGTGAAGTGAGCCAAATTCAATGTGGTAAGATAAAACATCATTTTTGTTGCCATCTTTTAAAATCATTACCATTGAATTTTTCTGGCTTCTCCCCATGATTTACCGGTACTTGCAGAGTCATCACTGGCACAACAGGTGTGGGGTTTTGAGTAATAACAGTCTCAGTACTGTTTATTTCAGTTGTCATAATTCTGACAAAAATAATAATTTACCAATCACAATTTTATACACAAAATAAATTACACACAAAATATATAGAATAATATTTTGTAACAATAATTCAAATGATAAATAGTATATGACTACTATGTTATCAATGAAATTATTTAAATAGTATATTACTACTATTTAATTTCCTGAAACAAAATATTCCTTTGTCTAACACAGAAATAAAAAAAGAAAAGAAAATCTACTTTAAGATTGTTATACCCATGGTGGTATGTGTGTGTAAATTAAATGTGAAAATAAAATAAACAATAAATAAAATAACTCAGAAAAAAATTATTTAATTATTTCCCGAATTAAAACTTACAGAATTTAAACGTCGAGGATTGTGCTGGACACAATCTCCTTAAAGTAGATTTCGCCTTCACTCCGGTGCTTCGAGTTTTAACCGGCGTCTACTATAAAACGACTACACCTTGATTTTACAGCACTATAAAACCAAGTCTAGCGAACCAAAATATTTTGTAACTCTTTCTTTTCCTTCCTAAAAAAAAATGCAGAATAATACGGAGAGACACAGGAAAAGAGGACAAAATTCTGATGATTCAATTGATATCTAGAATGCTGGAATTGAAGGCTTTATATAGGCAAACAGTGGTTGTTCCGAACAGGTATAAAACCTGTTCGGACAGATTGAAGAGGCACCAACAGATTTGAATCTGTTTGAACAAATTCAGTTTCGGGTTGAACTCTTTGAACCAGTTCAGGGGGGTCTAACCTGTCAGGGCTCTATTTGGGTGGAAGAAAAATTATTGAACCAATTTATTTTGATTTTTAAAACTGAAAATAAAAATAAATAAATAAAGTTCAAAAGTTTTTGGCCCAAAAAGATAAATATTGGGCCGAAAAGACCAACCCAACCTCACACCACGCACTCGTGCCCAGGCCCTGCCCGGACGGACGATGGTGCGCGCGCGTGGTTTTAGTTTTGGGTCCAATGGGCCTAGCCCACTACACCCATAATCTCACCCTTCCACAAACTTGGTACCCCTTGGGGCCCATCCCAAGTTAAGGTATATATACCCAAACAATTCCTCAAGCCTTTCTAATGTGGGACAAGCACATTTCACAAATGTGTTGTAAACCCACCAAAATTCATTTCCACAAACCCGAAATACGCGTTGAATTCTCATTCATCCGGAAATGGTTTTGAGCAACCAAATACATGATTTAATTCACTACGCGACATTAAACACGAACCCAAGAAAAAACATTACAAAAAACGTTTAGGTCCCACCTTAATTAATGCTCAAAGTTAGCAAAAAATAAGGTTTACAAAGCCATTTTTCCAACAATTATGCGTTCACTTTACAATGAGGTCATCTTCCACCACAATTTTGAATTGAAATTTGGACCGAACTTATTCTCTCCAGTTCAGACAATTGAACTGGACATCCAATCGAAGTTTTAGATGTGTGCAAAGTCAGTATTTTCTCAAATAAATGGCTTAGATTTTGTTTACCTATTTACAACACAATAGTATACCCAAATAAAAAAATTCAACCCAACGTCTTTGGGATACAAGATCATTTTAGCTTCAATGCCCTTGTTTTATTTTGTTCTGATCGATTAGATTACTTAACCTATTTGATTGTGCGACGATGATAAGTCTTTCCATATAGATTAGGTTGTGTGCTTTTTGTTAGACGTAGTAAACTTGATGGAGGATGTGTTGAGAACCTGATTAGGCCTTTGTTATTTATGGATTTACTGGTTTTTATTTATTTGTTTGTTTGTTTGTTTATTTTTTGAGGAGGTTTAACCCTATTTGGATATCTGATTCCATCATGTCAGTTTCTTTTCCTTAGCATTGAAAAATACATTTATTATGAATCTATGGTAAATTTTTTAATTATATATGTGTGTGTGTATTTTAAAGGTGATAGTTTAAGAAGTTTTTAAACTTTTACAGGTGTATTAAGGAAACTATTGATTGCAAGTGGAGTCCTACGTCTGACTTTTCTTGTTATAGTTGTCATTACAATATATCTTGTCAATAGATCAAACAAAATGAAAAAAGAGGATCAAGTAAAGATTGACAAATTTTTAGAGGATTACAAAGATCTCAAGCCTACAAGATATTCCTATGCAAACATCAATAAAATAACAAATCAATTTCAAGACAAAGTAGGCCAAGGAGGTTACGGAATAGTGTGCAAGGGCAAGCTTTCCAATGATGTTCATGTCACGGTCAAGATCCTCAACAATGTGAAAGGAAATGGGGATGAGTTCATTAATGAAGTGCAAACAATGGGTAGAATCCACCATATCAGTGTGGTTCGCTTGGTGGGATATTGTGCTGACGGATTCAGAAGAGCTTTGCTTTACGAGTTCTTGCCAAACAATTCACTAGAAAAATTCATATCCTCTAATCAAGAGAAGCATTCACTTGGTTGGGAGAAGTACATGACATTGCTCTTGGCATAGCCAAAGGACTTGAATATCCTCACCTCGGATGTCGTCAACGAATCTTGCACTTCGATATTAAGCCTCACAACGTCTTGTTGGACAACAAGTTTAACCCAAAGATCTCTGATTTTGGTCTAGCAAAATTGTGTTCAAAGGAACAAAGTGTTGTATCCATGACTGCTGCTAGAGGGACTGTGGGCTACATTGCACCTGAAGTGTTCTCTAGGAACTTTGGCAATGTGTCATACAAATCAGATGTTTATAGTTTTGGTATGTTGTTGCTAGATATGGTTAGAGGGAGGCAAAATACGATAGAGCATAAAACACGAGTGAGTGTGTAGAAACCCCATTTTTGACCGTCCTCAAGACTTGGACGTCACCGTCTGAACACTCGGTGATTATCCATGTTCGTGTTCGTTTGGAGTTCCCGGAGTTCTCGGCTACGCGCCTTACCTCAGGATCCCCAAACTCGACTGTTTTGTGTCTGGTTTTGCACCAAACACTTGTGTTTTGCCTTGGAGGGGCAGGGAATGCCTTGTGAGGCATCCCCACACACCACCGACAGTGGTTAGAGGCCACCGGCTGGTTGGTGTTGCCATCGGCACTATATTGTGCCGGTCGGCAGTCAATTTTGGCAAAATGACCATTTTGCCCTGCTGACTACTTTACAGCTATTTTTGGAGATATTTTCAGACAGCTTTATAGCAATTGTTTCCCCTCCATACACGTGTATGGAGGGATGAGCCTCTTGGTTAGCTTAACTTGTAAGTTTAGTTGCCTATAAGAGGACCCTTCCTCCTCTTGGCTCAAGGTGGGAAGAAGTTTTGATTTTTAGGCATTTTAGACAGAGAAGAAGCTCTGGTTTTAGGTTAGAAGTTTTGTATCTATCCTATCTCTCTTCTTCCCTCTTATTTGTACACTAGGTGTTTGTGACTTACTATTGCTCATCAACACCTAGTGTTTCACCTTCCTTTGGTTACTGAGGTTCCAAGAGGTTGTTCTTGGTGTTCTTGGTTGGATTTGAGCCCAAGGAAGCAACAACATCAACACTTGTGAAGGTGGTCAACAAGGGTAAGAAACTTGCCTTTTATTCCCCATTTTTGCACTCTATTTTTACCTGTCTTAAAGCTGTTTTTGTGTTGAGTGTATAACATAAAAAAGTTCTGTTTTTAGGCCCTCTTAATTGTTTGTTAAGGGTGTTTTGTGGTTTGAAAGGGTTTGACCACCCTTAGGCCTTGAAAAGGCCTCATTTTTGTGCTATTTTGTTGAGCTCCGGGATTTTGGTGTTTGGGTCTCTTCACCACTGAAATCTTGAGGGATTTCAGTGGTGTAGATGATGCCTTGAAGTCCCAAGAAGGAGAGGGCCACCCCCTCTCCTTGTTGTCCTTGAAAAGGACAAATTTTGGCCTCTTAAGGAGCCTTATGTTTAAGTGTGTGTTGATCATGTTTAGGCTGCATTTCATGCTTATTATACCATAATATAATCATGTTGTATGTTGGTTTTGGTCCCTTATGCATGCTTAGCATAGTTGCCATGTAATGCCTTATATTGCCTTAACATGCCTTAGGTTGTTAGCCCTAATTTGAGCATGATTTAGGCTTAGACTTGTGAATGATTTGTGCTTATTTTGTCATGTTTTAGGTCTGTCCATAAGTGTTTGGGTTGGTCTTGGCATGCCTAGTATAGCCTCTTTGCATTTTAGGCTTGCTAGCCTTGAGCATGAATGTGTAGCATGCCTTGTTTGCATCATTTCAATGGTTTGGAACCATTTTCCATGCTATTTCAGTCCCTTTAACATGCTTGTATGCTTGCCTTGCATGTCTCTTTAATGCCTTATGAGCTTGTGTTGTATGCTCCTTGAAAGTGCATTTGTACATGCCTTTGATTTTGAGTCATTTAGATGCCATCTAGGTGGTCTTTTGGACTTAGTTTTATGTGTTAAAACTCTGTTTTTGGTTGCCTAATGCATGCTATGTATGGTTGTGTTAAGCGTAGTTCATTACCTCTTTGGTGAGCCTTAAGTGCTTGGGCCTTTTTGCATGCTTTACTTGGTTTATTTAGTTGGTTTGGAACCTTCTATAACATGATTTTCAAAGCTTATAATGTATGCTAAGTGTCCATGACATCCCTTTCCAAGTGTGCTTGAAGGTTGCTTGCTTAGTGCCTAAGCGTTAAGTCTTAACATGTGCATGTGTGTGTGTGTGTAGACTTTCTATTTTAGCATTTTGGCCACTGATTTTAGGCCTATTTAGAGTTGCCTAAGTCATGTTTAAGACCACCATTTGCTTGTTTGTATGCTCACCTCATGTTTGCTTGTATGCCTTACATAAGTGTCTTGCCATGATCATGTTGCATATTAGCTAACATGACTAGGTTGCATTGCATCAACACGCATTCCTTGTCTCTTGATTTGGTGATAGGGATTGGGATTTTGGTTTGTTTGGTTTGCATGCATTTGAGATTGAAAGTCGCACATTTGATCCTTTGGGCCATCATGCATGGAAATGCGTAATTGGTGGCCCGAGAATCGAGGCACATGCCCCTTTGAGTCACAAACATGATAAGGAGTGTGTTTAGTGCATACATTGCTTGAATAACATTGCCATGCAAGATTTTGCCCCCTGCTGCTGTGAGTTGCAGGTTCTGCAGACATTCAGTGCCGGCCGGCAGTATTTAGTGCCGACCGGCAGTCTTTTGATGGCCGATGAGTTCATTTTGTGCCGGTGGTCACATACTTCAGCCGGTGGATATTCTGGTTGGCCGGTGGTGATCCCCAGCATCCAAGAAAGTAGTTCTGAGACTTTGGCAGTTTTCAGAAAGGCAGAGCAGGGAAAACAGAGGCAAGCTAGGCATGGCAGTGCAATTCCGAGCAAGCCCCGAGCGCGCACTGCATTTGGCTCTCCTCCCGAGGCGATTTACTACTTTTCCTAGTTTAATTAATTTGTTAATTAATTAGGCAATCTGTAATATTTTAATTAGCTTGCGTAGTTAATTATCTGTATTATTCTTTTGGTCCCTCCGAGTGAGGGCGTATTTGTAATAAGTGTGGGTGCGTGTGTGCATGTCTTCCAACCCCCATTTCTTTCTCCCTTTTACTTACCTGCTTTGATGGTTAGTATTAGGACATATTTAAATTAGCATACCTTATGCTATGCATGCGTGCATCCATACATTTGTCTTACATGCACCGGGCTCGGTACATCATACAAACTGCATTGTATTCTAAATTCCAACTTGAATACGTGCATCAAATGATTGCATTTCACATGTCGTCTTTAGGGTTAGCCGAGCCTACTCTAAATTGCATCCTTGCCTGTGTTGCATTAGCCACTTAACATAACCTAGGGACATGCATGTCTGCTAACTAGTTTCTTGTTTTGGCACGGAGTACGATGTAAGTATTTTACGCTTTAGCATATCACATGCGTGTGAATGTTGCCATGACAGTATGCTTACCATGCGGCTATGTGCTTATGTGAGATAAATTGTTTGAATGCCTGTGGGTGGAGGTTGGGTTGCTTGAGTTGGAAAACTCATTGAAATCCGTATTTTAGCCTAGTTGCGAGTAGCAAAACCCGAAACGCTTTCAAAACGAACGGATATGCAATGTTTATTCCCAAATTAGGCAATCTAGTCTATACTTGTTTGTCGCGCGCATAACATAGTAATTCTAGGCTAATAACCAGAATAAGAGCATGTAATGTTTTCAAAATCGGATATCACGGTTAGTAGAGGCCGGTCTTTGAACCGGGCGAAAGGGGGTGCTCATAGCTGACCTTCCCCGATCGTACCCAAGCTCCCGAGCCAAGACATTTGGTGATGACGGACACGTGGCCTTCGGCACCGAGTCAGGGTTTCCTAAATTCCCCCATTAAAAAATATTTAGGTGGCAGCTCTGTAATCTGGCAAAGCAGTCCATGTTTGGCACTACTTTTTCAAAAAATCTGTTTTTTCTTCAAAACGATTTGCCAGAGTTGGACTCTTTGGTTCAGATTTAGAACCGCAACACAAAAAAGGGAGTCCGAACCGTAGCGAGGTCCCACGCGGGCGTTGTTACAGTTTCTGGCGACTCTGCTGGGGAGTTTAGAGAGCTTGACTCGAACTCGTGATATCCTGTTTTGACTACGTTTATGTGTCTCTTTGCATTGCATTTGCATTGGTGCGCCTAGGACACCGTGTTGGCCATCTGCTATTCCTGAGCGGTTTGCTGGAGGCTTGTCTTGTCAAGGCATGACCATAAGGCTGACCGGTTGCGGGCTCTGCCAGTATGGGAACACAAACCCCGGTTTTACCGGGGCACCCTTTTGACCATTCGACCTAGTGCATATCGAAATCCATAGTGACCATTCCAAGCTAGGACAGGTTGCTCACCCGATCATAGGTTGTTTGAAACCGCTGCGTGCGTAGTGAAACCCTAGCTCCTGACAAAATAGGACAGGGAAACCCTACCCCAACGTAGGGATGTTTTGGCTTTCATATTATCTGCTATGTGCTTTTTAGAGTGTGTCTCTACAGGGGAACGCATATATCAGTTTGCAAAGTTTGGGTACCCGGCCTGAGGGCACCAGTATCAGCATTGTTGAGAATCAGTTGTTTCTACGGGTATCAGTTCAGTGTTGAACAGTGATTCTGGGGAACAGTGATCAGTAGTAGAGTGCAGTTGATCGGCTACACCCGTGTTTGATCTGTTTAGAGGCTGAAATGCTGTTTGTTTTCCGTTTCAGTTCAGAGATTCAGAGGGTCGATCCAGAACAGTTAGTGTCTTCTCCTTACTGAGGCAGAACTGAACATGACGCAAAACTCAGAAGAGATTGTGGTCATGACGGCCGCGTTGAGTCAGGGAATCGCCCTACAAGATGAGACTACGGTTGACATGCCGCATCCACCTAGGTCGCCTGCCGCACATCCAGTTTGGGCCCCTCAGCTATATCAGGCTCGCGAGCCTACTACATTTGAACTAATGGGGATGATAGGTGATCTTCAAAGGTCCGTGACGGATCTCGCCTATGGGATGTCTGTTTCGTCGCCAGCCGCACCATATGTCGGAGGCTTTGTACCCCAAGAGCCCCCGCTATTGGGGCGAATTGTAATTGAACTCAGCCAACCGGAGATGGCCTCCAGCTATGGCAACGACGCATCAAACCAAATTCTGAATCAGGCCGAGGCCAGAGATAAAGGCAAGATGATGGCAGATGCCGACCCTATCGAATAGCTGCTGTGGGCAGTAGAGGCTTTGAAAGCCGGAGGGATGAACAAGCAACAGATATCCGCAGTTGTGACAAAAGCTGTGGAGGACGCTTTCCCCACCCCGCCTGAGGGCAGTTCCAATCAATCAGAGAATCGGGATAGGCCCCGTCATGCCAAGACAGTTCTTCCCGCTCCCAACCTTGCATCTGGAAAAGATCAAAAATCCAAGGCCGCACCCGCCGATCCGTTCGCTAGTGCATCTAGCAAGAGTGCTCAGGCCCCAAAATACCTGCCCCGAGGGCACAGGGTCTTCCACCCTCTCTACATGCCTTTGTCTAGGGCACTTTTGATTTTGGCCAAAAAGGGGCATCTTAAGCCCTTGGATCCCCGACCCCTACCGAAGAATCTTCCTGCCACACATGATGCTTCTCTGTACTGTGCGTACCACCAGCAGACTGGCCATGCCACTGATAATTGCTTCCGCCTCCGTCATGAGGTGCAGGATTTGATTGACAATGAGGTTATCCTCCCGCCTACCTCGGCCAAGTCAGTCACTACAGAGTTCTTAGATTTCGAGGATACAGATACTGCGAGTCTATAATCAGAAGGTGAACCGCCTGCGGGCCATGTCTGGT
The DNA here is from genome assembly GCA_030407325.1 of Camellia japonica. NCBI lineage: Eukaryota > Viridiplantae > Streptophyta > Magnoliopsida > Ericales > Theaceae > Camellia > Camellia japonica. Next base: position 17,554 of record JAPPVO010007510.1, on the reverse strand, counting down.
ACATTTTTGGATGTGGCGTTTGGCACGCATTTTTTTTTTTAGCATTTGCCAACGCTAGTTTTGTAAATCCTGACTTGGGTGTCGAGTCAGTCTTTTGTTTTATTTTGAGTCTGTCTCTCTGTATTGAGTCAGTCTTTTTGCTTATGGGTCTGTCTTTTGTAATGAGTCAGTCCCTCTTGTATAGTATACCAGGTGATTTCGGGGTTGTTGCCTCAAACGCCGTTTTGTCTTATAAACAGTTGTTTTTGCTTTTTGAGTCTGTTTCTGCCGAGGAGCCAGTTATGCCAACAAATCTGAATGAATAGCTGTGGCTATCACGTTCCGTATTTGTTGCTGTTCGAATCAACCATGCCAGAGAATGTGGATGGGACGACCGTGCATACCGCCTGCTCTCTTGTGCCTTGAACATAGTTATAATGACCTAAGCTTTTCATAAAACCCCTTTTCGAACACTGTGGTGATGAAAACGAAGGGGAAGGAACTCCTCGGGTTTTGTAAAAACTTTGACCATTTCGAGAGAAAGGAACGCATGCTAAGCTTTTAATGAATGATGTCATGCCTGTCAGCGTGAGTACTGAGAAGGACCCTGGCCTGATCCAGACTGATTCCACACTATCTTCAGCGCGAGCGATTTGTCGCTTTCTTAAAAACTTTCAAAAAACAAAATATTTTGTGCAGTCTTGCGAAGACCTGTGTGGAATCGCTCTTGAGATTGTGTAGCCCAGGATCGCTCTCGGCCTCAAGATTCGATTTATCTGTTGCAAACCGAAATCTGTTCAAAACGTTCAACAGTACCATGAAACGCCTGTGTGGCTCAATTTGAAACAGCCCTCGAGCAAGAGGCAGCGAAGTCAGATCAAGAAGATCGGATCCCGCCAGGCAAGGCTTGTAAAGCAACCGTGATGGATTCTTCTGCAAGTCAACACAATAGTCACTCTCTTGGATACGGAGAGGCTTCAATCTCAAAACCATTTGGCATAGGCTTGCTACACTTTTACCCCTTTGAGAGGCTCGCTGGGCCGAAAACCCGGAAGGGCGGTCCAGGCAAAAGTTAGAGCAAAGAAAAGAAAAGACAAAAAGAAATACAAAAAGAAAGAAAAAAAAAAGAAAGAAAAAAAAAAGAAAGAGAAGAAAAGAACAGAAAAAAAAGAAGCAAAGAAAAAAATGAAAATACAAATGAAAAATAAAGAATGAAGAAGAAAAAGAAAAACAAAGCTCGCAAGGTCGAAAACCCGCATTGGGCACCTTGGCAAAAGTTAGAGCCTAAACAGTGAAGGTTAAAATACCCGAGTGTACCTTAACCGAAACTACGTAAGGCTTGATTCCCATGTTTGGGATACGTAGGCAACTTCATCCTGAAGTCCAGCCCCCAACGCTTCCATAGCGTCTCAGTCCATGTCATGGTTTTGATCACTTGTGCCTTCTCCGAGTCTGATGTCTCGATTGCAGCAACCTGGAACTACGTGACCAGCTTCATCTTGAAGTCCAAACCACCAACACTTTCCAGGTGACTGTGTCCATATATTGATTCAAACCATCTTCGTCCCCTCCGCGTCCGAGGGTCCGACCGTCGTCAACAAGGATTGGCCTACAGCATGCCGCGGCGTCATCCAAACAAGGGGCAACTTTCCGTTGCCATCCATTACCATAAGTTGCCCTGGGATACCGTCCAAACCAGGGGCAACTTTCCGTTGCCTTATCCCCCCTCCCCCCTTAAGCAAGGGGCAATTTTCCGTTGTCTCTGATCCGAGGTTGCGCATCTCGAGGGTAAGTTCTGTGCTCGTCGAGCACCGACTGTTTGCAAAAATAGTTTTTGAAAATTTTTACTGAAGTTGATTATTTTCTCGAAAACTATTTCACTTTCCAAAAATTGGACCATGTTTGGACCTGAAAAGGAGAATTTTCAGTACTCACTGCCTAATTCGCACGATTTTCAAATCAAAAATCGAATAAGTACGTTAATCCAACTCTCATTTTGGTCAAAACTTGTTTTAGGAAGAAAACAAAAAAAAATGGTCAAGATGACGAACTAGGGGCACAATTGAGTCAGGTCTTCTATCTTTCCCCATCAACATATTCGCCAGAAGGGCACTCTATCCACCGGGAGAAATAGCCGTGAGCTAACAGTGTCGGGCGTGAACCTGCGACTTCCTATTCATCTGTCAACCACTCTGGGGAGGGATGAAAAATGAGAGAATAAAGAATAGAGAGGTGTAAGCGGAGAGAAAAGTAAGAAAAGGGTTTTGAGAGAAAAACCGAGCCTGAGGGCTGAGTGATGTGAGTATCACAAATCAGAAAGGGTGGGATATAATACCCGGAGGAACTGGCTCCCCGAGATCTGAGGTCTTTTGTTTTTATAAACGCGTCCGTGTGTCGTGTCTTTTGACTTGTCGGTCTTAATTTTGGCTTTGAGTCTTTTCCGAGCATGTCTCGTTATGTCAGGTCGTGTGCCTTTTGTTTCTTTGTTTGAGTCTGTCCCGCTGTATTCGGTAGTAGGCTCGATACCCTGGTTAAAAACCCTTCTTTATTTCAAAAAATCGTTTGTGCTCAGGATGCTGTGCCATTCTCTACATTCGTGCGAAGCAAGAGAGGAAAAGGAAATTTGGGGACATCCGGGTGTGTTTCAACTTCAACCGTTTTAGTTTTCTGATCCGTCTTGTCAGATTGGGTTATTTGTTCAGGGTTTGCTGTGTGCAGAATGAGCCGAGAGCTGTGTTATGAGCTGTATGCAGATCAATCCCCAGTAGAGTATGGGTTGTATTTAGTTCAAGCAGTGGTTTGTATGAGTCGTTTGCGGTTAGTTGGTTGGTTATCCGATTATCATAGTGCAAATGCTCAATTTTCAGACAACAAATCATTTTCATTTACATTTGAGGTGTAACATGATGCAATGCAGTGCAAAGTATGAAGGATGCAGATATGTACAGATATAACATTCTTTTCAGACAAAAAGTTTGTTTCATTCCATATCATTTTTTTTTTTTTTTTTTTTTAAGTACATAGTTTTGGAAACAAAAATCTGCCTGTCGTAGTACAAAGTACTCTATCTACCAACAAAAGAGAAAAGTACAAGAAAAGGAATAAAAGAAACAGCAAAAGTCTGGGTCATCAGCATCGTCAATGGCCTCGCGCCGGGGGATCTGTCCTCGCCCTCTTCCTGGGCAGAAGTCCAGGAGCATCACTAGAAGCGTCACTGTCTGAGCCCGAGCCCGAGCTGCCCCCGGCCTCCTCCTCGGATGACTCCGCCTCCTCCTCAGACTCATCGTCTGGAACTGGAGCCCGCGAGCTGCTCCCGGCGTAAGTATGCCCTCCTCTGGTACGGGGGAATATCCTGCCATCCCGAGTAGAAATGGGAGGTCCAGATGGAGCACCACCACCCACTGGAGGAATCGGGATGGGAGGCTGAAAAGTACGAAAGTCAAATGCATCAGTATACATGAAGCAGTTTATCAGTGCAGAATGCAATGTGTGAATACAGTGTGTGAATGCCGTGAGCAGTTTATCAATGCAGAAAGTACAATGTGTGAATGCTGTGAGCAGTTTATCGGTGCAGAATGCAATGTGCGAATACAGAGTATGAATGCCGTGAGTAGTTTATCAATGCAGAATACAGTATATGAGTACAATCTGTGAATGCCGTGAGCAGTGAATCAGTGCAGGATACATTGTATGCGTACAGTGTGTGAGTGCCGTGAGCAGTTTATCAGGTTTTGTGCAGTACATCAGATTGTATGAAACTGTCAGAGAAAATATACCGGGATGCTGTAAAGAGTCAAGATGTCGAAGGTCCACTGCAGCATCCCCATCATGGAGGCATTCAACTCCACGGACTGCCGGGTGTACTCGGAGGACGCCTGTGAAAGTATCAGATGCATCAGTATTCTGCGGAATATCAAAATGAAATGACAATGCAGGATACAAAATGAAGTGATACATACCGGAGGCAAGTCGAGAATACCGGCCAACTCATGACCAGCCGGGGGAGGAGCAAAGGGGATCTGATAGGTCTCCCCACCCTACCCTCTGTATGTCAGCATAGTGGGCAGAGCAGGCCAACCGGCCCCCCGTCCTCGCTGAACTCCACCCCTGCCGCGGACTCGGACTCTCTCCCGTGCTCCTCCTCCTGCCCCTGCCCTAGCCACGAGCGCCGCAGGCCTCTCTCGCTCAGCTCGGCGGCCACCGCTCAGAGGCCGCATAATGAAGGTCTGGACATACTCTGAATAATCGCTCTCGCCTCTGTAGCCGTCTGCCTCCCAACCGACGGTGTAGTCCGCCATCTGCTCGGCGGTGAATCGCTCGGTGTCCCTCATATGCTCAGGAGGATGCACCGGGACTATCTGCTCCGGTAAGCCTAGGGTCTGGCGCAAGAAACGCTCACCCAGGTACCAAGCCCGACAGACCGGGCCCTCGAGCAGAATCCGATAACGTGAGGTCTCTACGGCACCGGCAAACCGATCTCGTATCACCGCTGGCAGTGGAGCCCACGGCTGCCAGGTGATCTGAAATTGACACACAGTTTGTTAACTACTGATAGTGCAAATATACAGTGGAAAGTGAAGCTTAAATGAACTGCAAGTAAAACATACCTCGGCAGGGGTGATGGTGTCGAAGTAGCGGCGGAAGAAACTGAATGTCTCCCGTGGCCTCCGGGTGCATCTCCCGTCGAAACGGCGTGAGAAAGGGACCACCAAAGGTGTCTCCACCACAGGTACAGGAGCGAGCCTAGGAAAGTAGGCGTAAACCCACAACTGCAAGATGAATACCAGTGCATTTGTCAGATAAAGCAGAATACAGAATAGAAAACAGAAGTAGCAGAGCTGTGTGTCGTGTGGTGTATTGTGCAGAGTGTACAGTGTGAGCAGTGTACAGTCAGTGTAAAGCAGAGTATGTGTGTGCCGTGTGTACAGTATACAGTAAGTGTAAAGCAAACTACAGTCTGTGCAGTGTACAGAGTACAGAAAGTATAGAACAGAAAGGAAAAGTAGGAAAGGAAATGTACCTCCCAAGCCCGCCAGTAGCCTCCGAGTAGCTGGCCACTACCGCGGGAAGCCGAGCTCATGTACCCGTAAAGAGTGGCCAGAGCGGCGCCACCCCAATCAAAGCGCAAGATGTCCCGGACATCCACCAGCGCACTGAGAAGGCAGAGGGGCACTGTGTTCGCCCGGTCGGCGAAGAGAGTCGTCCCGAACAAAAACATCAGAAAGCCACGTGCATATCTCTCTGCGGCCTCCTGGGTCATCGGAGCTGCGCCAACGAGGAGGGGCTGGACCCTGAACTGCACCTCGAACCAAGAATACCTGACGTAGCCGGGGCGCGCAAGAGGCGGTGCCGCGCCAAGGAGGTAGACCTGAGCCGCGGTCCACTCATCCATATCGATGTCGAAAGGGATCGGATCACCCCCTACCCCGATACCGGTGAGCACCGAGAAATCGTAAGGGGTCATCGTCATGTCCCCAGCTGCAGAAAGATGAAATGAATCGGTGGTGTCCCACCACCTCTCTACCAGAGCGGCAAGAAGAGGTCTGCATGCCGTGAGCTGGGAGTCCCCTGCAGAAGGTGCCGAAGCCCGCCTGGTCTACGATGCGACGAACCGCGTCAGGAAGCTCATCATACCACGCACGAGCGACGACGTTCCCATACCCGCGGATGGTATGGGAATCTCCCTGTTTTCAAACAAATAGTTGCAAAGCAGTATAAAATGTACAGTTTGGAGGAAACAGTAAATCAGTGCAAATCTGGCATGTGTGCAAGTTTTTCAGATTCAAGCAGATACAGGGTGCCGGTGTGCTTGCAGTGAACTACAACGTGTGATGCGTCAGCGTGTTTGAGTGGTTCAGTGCAAATTTGGCATGCGTGCAAGTTTTTCAGATTCAAACAGATACCGGGCAATGGTATTGGCAGTGAAATGCGGTGTGTGCCGTGGTTTGAGTTGTTCAAGGCTAGTGCAATGTGTGCGCGTGTTGTTCTTAAACAGATATCAGTCGCAAGTTTGGTTGTGATCAACTACAATATACTGTGCATCAGTGTATCGGGGCTAAGCAATTAAAGAATCTAATCGGCTGTGGCAGTTGACAGTTAAAAGGTTCTACAGTGCAGAAAATTAAAGCAGAGAAAAGATGCTACCTCCGCAGCGCCGAAGGAAAGGTGAGAGGTAGGCTCGCGCAGCAGAAGCTCGGGATCCAACGCCATGTCGAAGCTCCTGAACTGGCGTAGTCCGTCAGGTGGTAGCACATGAACCGCTGGCCGGTAGGTCGCCGGGTCGAATGGGCGCTCGCTCAACGGGAGAAGCTCGACCCCGGGATCCATCTCGTGATCCGGGGGAGTCCCGACGTGTGGAACATCGTCAGCCATGGCAATGGTAGTGAGAAAATGGCCGGAAAAGCCGGAATGTGAAAAGTCAACTCAAAAGTCAACCCCGAGCGGGCCGAAAATGGCCGGAAAGGTCGGAAGATGGAAAGGCACGGAAATGAAGACGAAATCGAGGGGAACAAGTCCCGAAAAAGTGGAAATAGCAAAGGACGCTCCGAAATGGAATTTCAATCGGTGGAAAATGTCCGAAACGCGAAGAAAATCGCGAATCCGACGACGAAACGGGCTTGGAACGCGAAGAAACGAAGAAAAGAGGAAGAGAAAATGCTCTAGAGAGAGAGGCAAGAGTTTTCGGCGGTCAAGAAGTGAAAAAAATAGGGTTGGAAACCCTATTTTTAAAAGACCCGTGGTGAAATGGCAGAATTGCCCCCGATCAGGCATTTTTGGCCGGTCGGCACTATTTTGTGCCGGTCGGCACAATATTGTGCCGGTGGAACTTTTATGCAGCCGGTGGCCAGCCGGTGGCCACCTAGTCCAGCCGGTGATGTTCCTACAGCCTTGTTTAGGCCATGTGGTAAGTTTCTGGTCTTCATAGCTCAAGAAAATGCAATCAAGTGAATCCCCGATGCTCAACCGGCCTCCGTTTTGACCTCGGACCGTGTCTTCTGTGCGTGGCACTCAGATTCAAGCAAAGATTGTATCCTTTTGTATCCTTTTGTCTTTCATAAGATTCGAAAGTTGCCCCATGTACATTTCAAATCCATCGCGCTATCTTGCGCATCATATTGCATTTGGCATGCATTCAATCGCACTGTTTTGTGCACTCGCGTTGTCTAACGCATCGCGCTATCTTGCGCATCATAGATCCTTGGAGGCTTTTTAGAGGTCCTAAATCATAAGACTTATTTCTAGTTGTTAGTTAATTAGAGAATTTAAGTTTTGTTCTTGTCTCTATTTCTCTTTGTTTTTAGAATCTTTAGTTGTTTTTGTTAGATCTTTGGTACATTCCTATGAGACTTGTTATTTGGTGCCTCACAATGAGAGTTTCTTGTTTGGATTAAAGAAGGATTCCCATTACTTATCTAATGGCTATCAAATAAAAATAAAAATTTATAATTATTTAATTAAAAAAGATCATTACATTCATCATTAGAAGATATAATAGAATCTCTCCGCTACAAAATATCCCATGGCGAGGATCCCTATCCAAAGTGGTGTTATGCAATCAGAAAAGCAAGTCATATTAGAGTAGCTAGAGTCAAATCCTATAAATTAAAGTTAGGCAACTAGAAAAGGGGAAATTACAATTCACGATGTATGATCAAACATTTTAGCCTATTCTGAGAATTTGACTAAAAATTATTTTTTTTGACTTTTAACTTCTTTTAAGTCAAATCATTTTTTTTATTTGTACATATTTTTTCAAATAAAGCCAAAATATATATATATATATATTAATTTTTAACTTATTTCTTAAAACAAACCTTTGAAAGTGCAACTTGAATTGCACCCTCTATGTTTATATATTTTTCTTTTGTTCCATTGGCCTCTTTTGGCTAGAGGATTAAAAGTTATTTTTTGACTTTTAACTTATTTTACGCCACATTATTTCTCTATTTTTTTTACATATTTTTTTTTTAAAAAAAAAATTAACTTTTAATCAACTTCTCAAAATAAAAAATAAAAAATAAACTTTTAACTAATTTCTCAAAACAATCATTCCCATTAGAAAAGTAAGTCAAGTAAAGAGTAGATAGATGTTGTACGAGCACGAAATAATCTTCTCGTATAATCATGTTGATCAAGTTTGCGCTTTCTTCAAACGTCGTCGCTTTGCTTCCTGAAAATACAAACATGAGCTAGCCGGCGGGTGTGTGCCGGATACCTCTCCGATGCCTATGTCAGCAAATAGACAATAGACAAAAAGCTTTGTGTTTTAGAGGATAAAGATTGTGATACCTGTACATAGGTCCTGCTATGAGCTTTTATAGATTCCGCTTGGCACAATCCTAGTAGGATTCCAACTCTCCATATAAGAGTTCTTCTAGGAATCACACACCCTACTCACTACTAAGCAAGTGAGATGGTTTGCACAATCCTAGTAGGACTCTACTCTCTTTAGCAGAACCCTCCTAGGAGTCTCAAGTCGAATGAAGAATGTCTATTATAACAACACTCTGCTTTCCACCAACCAAGTAAGATGGTTACCTCCTTTGTTTAGGCTGCTGCGACCTAACCGAGCTATATTACCTTGGTCATTAACTCAAGTAATGACGTAGATAGCATTCGGACGAGCTATACCAAGCCCGGCCTCCTTTCTCATTGTAGACGGGCTCGAACGTCCCGGCTCCGCGCACGAATTGGCGCGAAATCCGTTTTGTTCATTGGACTACTACAGTTTGGACTCAATGTCACGGTTCTGAATCTAATCTCTCAAAGTGCAATGCAAGATTGATAAATCACCAAAGAGTCCAAATCTGGCAAATCGTTTTGGAAAACTAATTTTATAAAGAAGTGCCAAACATGGACTGCTTTTCCAGATACAGAGTCGTCACCTAAATGTTTTGTTTTGGGAAATTTAGGAAACCCTGACTCATGCCTAAGGCCACGTGTCCGTCATCACCAAAGTTGCCTCGGTTCGGGAACTTGGGTACGAGAGGGGAAGGTCATGCAATGAGCACCCCCACTCGCCTGTCGGCCTTTACTAACATGATATGTTGTTTTTGAAAACACATGTGCTCTTATTCCGGTGTATTAGCCTAGAATTACTATGTGATGCGCACAGCATATAAGTATAGACTAGATCGCCTAAGTTGGAACAAAACATCTCATGTTTGTTTGTTTGATAATGGTTTGAAAATACTACTCCCAAGTAGGCTAAGACGCGGATTTGCCACCCTCGAGTGGGCTTAGAAAACATGATTTTGCCACTCTCAAGTGGTCTTAAAACACACATTTTGATGAATTGTTCCAATTCAAGCAATCCAACCTTCACCCACAGGCATTCATGCAATTAAACACTTAAGCAGTTAGCCTCATGGCAAGCATGCTATCATGACAACACTCACACTCATGCAAGATGCTAAAGCATAAACACTCACAATGTACTCCGAGCTAAAACAGAAGCTAGTTAGTAATCAATGCATGATCCTAGTTCATGTTAAGATGGCTAATGCAACACATGCAAAAATGCAACTAAAATAGGCTCGGCTATTCTAAAATGGCATGTGAAATGCAACAATTGATACGTGTATTCAACTTGGTATTGAAATACAATGCAGTTAGTATGATGCGCCGAGCCCGGTGCATGCAAGACAGATGAATGATGCACGCATGCAAAGCATAAGCATGCTAATTGAAACATGCCCTAATCTAACCACTGAAAGCAGGTAAGTAAAAGGGAGAAAGAAATGGGGTTGGAAGACATGCATCACACACACGTACACTTATTACAAAATTCGCCCTCTCGACGGAGGGTCTGAATGAATTGGCTAAGCTAATCTAAGCTAAGCTAATCAACTAATCTAATTAAACTAATTAGACTAATTATTACAAAACCAAATTGAATAACTAGCAAACACTAAACTAATCATTACAACACTTTAACTAATTAGCAAATTAATTAATTAATTACAAATTCAATGCTAACTAACAAGTAAGCATAAAAACTAAGCTACTCCAGCTCTGTTTGAATGAGAAAAGGATGCATGCTCGGTTGCCGTCTCAAAAAGCTCTCCAGTTGCTCTCTTGAGGCTCTGTCTGCAGGGTGTCCTTGGGAATTAGCTGCTGGATCTCACCAAAACAGTGCTGAGAAGTGCACCAGTGGCCTGCCGGCCATGAAGAGCTTCTGCCAACCCCCCTGCCAGCCAATAGTAGGCACTGCCGGCCAAGAATGAAGGGTTGCCGGCCAACAAAAGGAGGGTGCCAGCCACTGGTGTGCTGTGATACCAAGCTGCAACAGAGCACAAAATAGAGAAAATGAAGGGTCTCCCAAGGGTGTGTATGCACTATGCCACTCCATATCACCTCAAAACATCAAGGGAGAGACATAATCGGATCCAAGACCATCAATCACGCATCTCGATGCATGATGGCCAAAGATCCAACTTGTGCACATTTCAATATAAAATGAATGCACAAAAACACATAAATGCCTAGAACTCTATCATGCATCATCAAGAGCGTCGGCGATCGAGAATTGAGGCATGTTTCATCACTTCAAGTATGAAACGTCCCTCATTTCTCGTGTTTGGCTTAACACCCCAAGCCAAACACAATGCAATGCATGCAACATGGAGATGCCATGCTATGCAACATAAACATGCCAAATGCAATGTAACAAGCATGCAAAATGCAAAGCAACCTAAACATGCAAAAATCATGCAATGCGACAGGCATGCGACAACATGCAATGCGACAAGCATGCGACAATGACAAAATGGAACAAGCATGCAACAACATGCAAGACAAGCATGCGACAACATGCAAAGATGGACTTAAACCGAAATGGACAGACCTCAATCATGCCCAAATCAGTGGCCAAAATGATGAAATGATGGCATGAAATGCAAAACAAAGCATGCACATGTAATGGCCTATCACCTAGGCATAAGAGCACAACTCTCAAGAGTGCTCAAAGGGTGAAAAGCATGCAAGTGTGACAACACTATAGGCCCTGAAATCATGCATGGAATGGTGCCAAACCACTCCAACAAGACAAGCATAGCATGCAAGAAAGCTCAAAGCTTGAAACTAGCAAGGGAATTAAACCACGGCCATGCAAAGCAAGCCTCAAAGGGGCAAGGGCATCCAAAAAGTCCCAAGGCAGGTCAAGGTGAGACTAAAAACATGCTTGAACCTAGCCAATATAAGCTAGAACAAAAGACCAAAAGCATGAAGCATGCAAGGCTACAAAGGGATATTACACTACGCCTATTAAAACCAAACATGGCATGACTTGGACAACATAAAACAGAGTTACATCATGATACAACAAGACCAAAAATGCACTGATATGATGGCCCAAAGGCCTAGGCATGATGGCATGCACAATAATTCATTCTTGAGGCATAAAGAGCCAAACCTCCAAGGCATTAAAAGAGTGACAAGCACAAGTGCATGACCATGAAATATGCACTGATATAACATTTCAAATGATTCTAAAGCATGCAAACATCACAAGTATAGCATGGTAGGGGCCTCAAAACTCAAGACTAGTCAAAGCATTTGCACTATAGCTATACAAAACATGAGTCATCTGACTATGGCAGCCCAAAATAGTCCTAAAACAGCCCAAAATATGAATAAAATCATGCTGGAGCATAGCCAAAATATGCTAGAATAGTGAGCCAAAACATCATTTATACAAGGCTAGTAAGCAAGATTTGCACTACAAGTACATGAAGCATGCAAGAGGTGACCAAACCAACTTTAGACAGAGTTATGACATGCTAAATAATGACCAAAAACATGCTGAAATGGAGCCCACACATGCTTAACAAACATGCTACTTCATGAGGCATATGAGGCTAGTTTGCAAGAATTACACTACAAGTGTATAAAGCATGCAAGAGGTGACCAAACCAGCCTAAAACAGTGATATTCTAGGTCTAAGAAGTCACAAAAATGAGCCTAAACAAAGCCATAAAGAAGTAAAAACACATGCTCATTTGGTTGGCCATCAACACTAGCAAGCAAGACGAGAGGAGAGGGGACAACCCCCACCCATTTGGGACCTCAAAATAGGGTTTTTACCACTGAAAATCCTCTGGATTTCAGTGGTTCTAAGGCCCAAAAGAAGTTGTTTGAAATGTTTGAAAGTTAGCTCACAAGGCCTTACAAGCCAAGGAGCAAAAGGGAGGACAACCCCCTAGCCAACCAAGGCATAAACCAAGAATTTTAGGACTGAAAAACATAGGAAAAATAGAGGTTTTTGTAGTTCAACACCACCCTAAAAAACAGCCCCAAAGTAGTTGAAAACTATGGCAAAGCTAGTATGCAAAACAAGCTAAAAGGGATGAGTGATTACCTTTGGAGCACAGCAGCAAAATTGCCTCTTTCTTGGCTCAAATGACCTTCTATCAGCCTAAAAATAAGCTCCAAGGGACCTCAGCCCATAGATATGCAATTTTGGTGAAGGAAGTGTATGCAAACTAGAAGTATTTCTCTGCTTTTATGGACTTCTATGCACAAAAGGGCAATGGAGAGAGGCTCTAGAGAGAGAGGCAGAGGTTTTGTGCTGGAAGTTTTGTAGAGAGAGAGGGAGTTTAGTGAGAGAAGCTCTCAAGCTTGTCCAAGAAGTTCTAACCCTTTGAATATGAGATATATAGCTTCATTATATAGCCAAAAGAGAGCTTGGTCGAAATATCTGACCTGGGGGCTTGTGCATAACAGCTGGAGGTAAAAGATCTACAAAAAAAATCTGATTTTTGACATTGTTGGCCGGCCGGCCATCACTAGTGGCCGGCACTACATCATCCATGGCCGGCACCCTTCACCAGTGGCCGGCAGAGAAAATCTGCTCTGTAGGTCCAACTTCAAACGGGCATATATCCTTCATCTAGACTCTTTTTTAGGTCATTCTTATGTCCAAATTGAAGCCCCGGAAGTAAGCTTTCCAATGGTGGAAGCCTTGTATCAAAATTCCAAATGTACAAAAAGTTATGCCTATTTTGGTGAAACCGCTCAGTTTCGATCCTACCCGGATTCATGCCGAACTTCTTCCAAACTTGTTTTCTTCTCTCTTCTCCAATTTTCTTCAACTCCAAACCCCTAAGTAAGGTGTTTTGAAAGATTTTTCAAAGAGTTCACCTCTCTCTCATTCATTTCCACTTTGTTCCCGCTCGGTTTATCGAAAAGCGCGACATTTGACAAAATGCGAGCCTCGGAACATCGTAGGAACTTTATTTCAAAAACATTTTGAAAGAGAGGGTTTCAAGGTCTCAAAATCTTTTGATCAAGATCGTTTTAGTCTGAAAGGGGTATGAAGTTGGGATTTGACTCTCTCCTTGCCGAAGAAATCAACCCTTGCACTGCACAACTTTCCTCACCAAGTAAACCATCAGTAACGCCCAAGTCTTAAGGGCGGTCAAAAATGGGGTGTCTACACTCATCAATACCTCGGCTAACCACCAAGCCCACTTATTTAGGTAGCTCGGTCCAAAGTACCTCTGCCCAGCTTTCATACAACATAAGACCGAACTACTCGAAGCCCATACCTCAGCCTTTAGTCCGGCCCATAACAAAAACTAAAGGATCGTAGCTCGGCCAATATTTATTTATAAATTACCCTCTCAATTGCCCCTTAATTCCATCTGCAAAGCATGATTTGGGATTATTCTTCTCCAGCCAAGCTAAAACATTCAAGCCAACCGAGCTCACCTTCTACCGGGCTACCGATTTGGCCGGTCCAAAAACGTCTTGTCAGCTGCTCTGCGCGTCGTTCCGCTTCCCAAGCACGTCTGAATCGTTATCTATTCCCCTGGACACGTGGCTTGCTCCCACTGGTCAAGTACAACTGTCACAGCCGTCGTTGTACCTTGAAAGTTTTGAGCAGTCCCGCCCATTTTTGTGCTTTAAACAAAAACCCTTCTTTTTGAACCAAACACTCCACTGTTCATCTTCTCTCACTCTTCGTTCTTCTGAGTTCTGCCCTTGCTTCTGTACACCCTTCGTGCTCGAAAACATTTGCTTCATTGCTGGTGGGTTATTGTCTTCAAGCCTTCTCACCTGTAAGTTACTGATACCTCTTTCTGATGTTCCTTTTTATCTATTTCTTCATTTTTGGTATTTTAATCTCCATATACATGCCTTTATATACACTGGAGTGTTGAGCAAATACCACAAATCCAAAACCTTATGCTTGCGCTAAAAAAAGCACACCAACTGGACTAAAAAAAACATAATGTTTGATCCAAAATTGTGCTGTAACCGGACTAAATATTTGTTTAGGCAACTTCTAGGCTTAAACTCGACCGAACTAAGAAAATAGTTATAACCATGCATACTTATCTCAAACCGGGCTAGGGGCCTTGAGTCGGCCCTTCTTCACAACCGAACTGAGAGCTTTCCAGATCAAAAACCGACCTAGACACTTGTGCTACAACCAAACTAAGAACAGATTGAAACCCATTTAGCCGAATTAGGATTTTATTTATTTTTCCTTTTTGCTTAGCCCGGTCCAATTATTTAGGCATAACACTTTATTGTCACTTTGCAGACTCAACTAGGTTGGCCAGGCACACCTTTGCACCTTGCCCCTAGACGGCTTTGCTCAACAGAGCCAACCAAAGCGTCAGATACGCCGAGCTAGGCTACTGTGAACAATTTTGTCATTATAAGTTATCACGTTCACCTCTCCCTAGCCGAACTAGAAACAACACCTTGGGGCAAACCAGGCTTCGTCCCATTTACCATGATATCCATTGTAGAAGCTGGCCTTCGATTTCCGTTCAGCCTCTCATTTGTGAATTTCTTAGGCAGACAAGACTCTGCCCCCACCCAATTCTCCACAAATACATATAGGATAATAAATGGCATCGCCGAGCTAAACCGCCGACTCGACCTCAACCTTGGATTAGCCGAGCTATTCCATCAATATTCGCTCAGCCAAAATGATGACGGTTGGGTGTATTATTTAAGAGTAAGAAGAGGCCGAGAGAAAATAATTAAAAACACACCGGACAAAGACGTGAATGACGACGACTTCTTCTGGGTTTCTGGCAATTTTGAAGACCAGGAAGCCCAGATACCGAGATATAATATAAATTGGAATAAGGGGATTACTGGTAAGAATACTTCGGTTCGCTTTTTACTTTGCTATTTCAGGCTATAACCTTACACCGTGCTAACCGTTGCCTTTCTGATTATGCAGACTTGAACCAGCTAAAATCACAATACCAATACGCCAACCAGGACGCTCTCCGTGCCGTGCTTCAGTACCGTCATCGAGAGTAGGCCGAGCTGCTTAACTTCGGGCTGACCTACCGGTACAATGGAAGGAGAAAGGTCAGGGTAACTGACTTTCTTTTGGAGCCATTACCAGAACCGAACCCCAACTTGCCACAAATCAACGTCATTCCCTTAACCGAAGAACAAGAAATCGCCAAGCGCCGAGCTGTTCGAGCCCTGATCACCGAAACAACAACTCCAGCCAGCGGGGTTCAAACCGAGACATCACAAGCCGGTCAAACACACAAAGCTGTGGTGGCCCTCCTAACAGCTAGGGCCTCCTCATCTCGGCCGAGCAAACGTGCACGAACTGCTTCAACCGAGCCGCAATGCCTGGTTGATGAGGAAGACACCGTACCTCCCGAAACCACGCTGCCGAGCCCTGAACCCGTGCTCTCTGACCAAGCTAGCCCTTCTGAGTGGGCACCAAAAATGACTTACAAGAACCGCGCTATCCCTAACACAGACTCCGTGGTTGCAGACAAGGACCATACGCTTGCCTTCAACCTTGCCAAGAACGTGTGTCTGCTAGCTCGACATGGAGCACCACGGCCATTTAACCGAGCTCAAGGCCATCCGCTCGGCAACCAAGTCAATGGTGCTGGTAAGTGCTCCCTTTGTTTGTTTTCCAATCTACATCTCTGTTTGCTCGGTTTTAATCATAATCTCTCTTTCCTTTTGCAGGCCATGCAGAAGAACCACGTTGCTCATAAGCGCGTGCTGGAGCTGCGCAAGACAGCGCGGCTAGCCGTAGCAGATGCCAACGCTAAGACGGCCAAGCTGAACGAAGCCAAGCAAAAAATGACCGACCTTGAATCTGAAATCACCCGACTTACCGAGCTAGTCAACTCGACGGAAGCTGACAAGCAGAAGGCCTTGGCCGAAAAGAAAGACCACTATTTGCGCGAGCTGGCCAAGCTCGAGAAGAAAAAAGATACTGAGATAGCCGAGCTAAAAAAGAGCGCGGAAGACGCTGAGGACTGCGGCTACAAAGAGGGGGAGGCCACGTATGTCTTGTAGTGCGAGGCTGCAAAAGACATCTTTTTTAAATGTGGCTGGAAGGCAGCTGTTGCAAAGCTCGGTCTGGGCCCAGACACCGAGGTCTTTCAGAACCCTCCCCCTCACTTTATCCCAAGTTATATGGCGGATTATGCCAACGCCATCCAACAGAAACTTCTCTAAGAGGGGGAGGAGGAAGAAGGATCACCTAATCCAAACAATGCCCTAACTGCTGATAATGGTCGTGGTCTCCAAGCCAGTCAGACAGCTCGGGTTGAGCCACCGGTGCCAAGCACGGTTGATGATGTGCCTCTGACCGACGTACCTGCTGGAACCGGGCTACCAAGTGGCGAAGCTCGGGTTGTCCTGGATGCAAACTTGGACGACCTTTTTGCTTGATCATGTTTTTCTTCTTTTGATGCTAACTTTTTGAAAGAGTTTGTAACCGGACTTAAGCCCCTCCTCTTGTAATGCACATTTTTCAAATGGAATAGAATGAAATATGCTATTTTCCAATCTTTTTGTCCGGTTCATACCCTGTTTGTGTTTGTCTTTCAACTTTAATTGGCATGTCTTGAACTTTTTGGCCGAGATAGCCATCTCGGTCCAGGAGCTTTGTAATTTGCTAACCTTGCTATGTGTTGGCCCTGCCAACTTTCTTCGGCCTAGAACCTTATCTCGGCTAAAGAGAACTAAATGTTGGTCATACCTGCCAACCTTCTTCAGCCTAGATCCTTATCTCGGCTGAAGAGAGCTAAATGTTTGTCATACCTGCCAACCTTCTTCAGCCTAGATCCTTATCTCGGCTGAAGAGAGCTAAATGTTGGTTATTCCTACCAACCTTTCTTCAGCCTAGATCCTTATCTCGGCTGAAGAGAGCTAAATGTTGGTTATTCCTGCCAACCTTCTTCAGCCTAGATCCTTATCTCAGCTGAAGAGAGCTAAATGTTGGTTATTCCTGCCAACCTTTCTTCAGCCTAGATCCTTATCTCGGCTGAAGAGAACTCAATGTTGGTTATTCCTGCCAACCTTTCTTCAGCCTAGATCCTTATCTCGGCTGAAGAGAACTCAATGTTGGTTATTTCTGCCAACCTTCTTCAGCCTAGATCCTTATCTCGGCTGAAGAGAGCTAAATGTTGGTTATTTCTGCCAACCTTTTTCAGCCTAGATCTTTATCTCGCTGAAGAGAACTCAATGTTGGTTATTCCTGCCAACCTTTTTCAGCCTAGATCCTTATCTTGGCCGAAGAGAGCTAAATGTTGGTTATTCTTGCCAACTTTCTTCAGCCTAGATCCTT
>JAPPVO010007509.1:0-16322 GCA_030407325.1 Camellia japonica | reverse complement strand
ACCAAAAAAATAGTTTACAGTATGCCCAGTTCACACATGTTTCAGAAATAATTTGATTCCATTGATAATATAATAATTTATCAAAACAGTTTAGTCATGAAACAACAATTTCATTTTCCAACAGTTCAAGGTACGGTAGTTCATCATTATAAACATGAGACCAAAAAAAATAGTTTACAGTATGCCAAGTTCACACATGTTTCAGAAATAATTTGATTCCATTGATAATATAATAATTTATCAAAACAGTTTAGTCATTAAACAACAATTTAATTTTCTAACAATTCAGGGTAGGGGAACATTTATAAAAATATGTAGCATGAAACTACTCACCTGGAAACGAAATAATGTAATCCTCAAATAGAGTATAAAAGTCCAACTAGTGCCCTAAACCAAGTATAAAAACTACACGTCACTACTAATTTAAAAATACTAAAGAATAGGAACTAAGTAACCTCAACTAAAGCGCACTAACACGGCTCAACCCAACTCACCGTTACTCTTAAATATTACCTAAATTCATGTTTTTCAAGGTCTAAAATCACCCAAGACATGGGTTCCGGTCGAAACTTAATTAAATGTGACTTTGAGATAAAATAGAATTTTTGATAGGTTTTCCCGAACTGTTCACTAACTCTGAAAATTAAAAACCCACGCTACACCATTCGAAAAATTCAAAAACCCTCCAGATATCAACTAATATATCCTAAGTTTCAAACCCAATTGGTTTTACTTGATTTGCTTATCAAAATAATTATTTACAATTAATTATGCCCAACAGGTTATTTTCTGTAGCACTTTAAAGAAATTGACGGTTCTCTTAGTATACATGAGAAATCAATGCAAGGTCAAAAATGAAAGAAACTAGACTCGTAATCGGTTCTAATGACACTATTTTGATAATTTGCAAATTTATACCCAAAGAGAACAACACTCCCGAACTTACTGTTTAAAACCAGTTTTCTGGACAGATTTGAACGCATCAGATTATATGGATTTTGACTCCCAAAAATTATGAAAAATTTTAGATGTGCAATTCAATGTGTAATTAATCTACTGTAAAAATTTCAGTCCAAAATTCATTCGTTTGATATGGTTTCATGATTTTTAAAGTTTCTGATTCTGTACAGAATTTTTGGACACAAAACACTATCCCAATCAGCCAAATATTTCATAGCCATGCCCAACTCATGTACCTACTTCACCGATTTGATCCATCAACTACGCAGCAACTCACAAGAAGAAGAACAAGATAGTGAGGGAATTAAAAAAAATAAGGGATTTACCTTGCCAATGGCTACCACAAAACTCAACAATTTTCAGCACTTTTCACCCAATGACCTAGACGTCTCTCTCCCTCTCTTCACCTCTCACTGCTGCTCTGAAAGTTGTGTGAAACAATAACATAAGAATTAGGGTTTTGTTATCCTTTATATATATATATATATGTCTAACCAAAAGGCTCTAATTGATTATCTCTTTATATTATTTTAATTTCTATCTCCATTAAAATACAAATATTATTAGATCAAAATATGCTTACTAATTTGACACTTAAATTTATTTATTTATTTAAATTATAAATCTTGCCTCTCAATTAAGGACTTTCACCATAAATTTATTTTAGGTTTAAAAATTAATTAAAAGACCTTCCAAATATTTAATTTGCACTTACGATTCACCATCAAAATATTTGATATTGTAATATTATTATTATTTAATTATTTACTTAATTTTTTTATATTCACGTTCTCACAATCGGTGCGCCTAAGTCACAATGTTTGCCATCTGATATTCCTGAATGGTTTGCCAGAGGCTCGTTTGGAAAAGCTTGCTAAAAGGCTGACTGATTGCGGGCTTTGCCACGATGGGAACACAACCCTTGGATATGGATTACCATTTTACCGTTTGATCCTCCTTTCACTTCTCGGTGTTAGGTGCGAGAGGTATATTAGGTAGTCTTGCTGAGGTACCCTTTTTGACCACTCGACCTAGTTGCATATCAGAAACCATAGAGATTGTTCCAAACTAGGACAGAATGCTTATCCGAATATAGGATTGTGTGAAACCACTTGTTATGCATAGTGAAAACCCTAGTTCCTGACGAAACTAAGATAGGGTAACCTTATCCCCTCATAGGGGTGTTTTCGCTCTCACTTAACTGGTATGTGCTTTACAGTGAAACTGTACATGGATGTACATATCAGTTGCCAAGTTGGTATCTGTTTTGGGGGCATAATTCAGTATAGAGAGTACAGTCATTTAGCTGTGATCATATTCGTTCTAGTGAAATTGGACTGAGATACTGTCTATTTTCTCTTTTGCAAGGTAGTCCTGGAACCATAGCTTCAGAAGGCTCCAATATCCCCCAGGTACTCTGGACTTGTGTCAATAGACTTTGTCAGGTCGGAAATTGTTCAGAAGCAAACTGTGTTTACCTCACTCCCACCGGTTACAAGATGAAGGAGGTTCAGGCAGAATTCACAAATGCAGTTTCTACGGCAGTCACCCATCAGTTCACCCGAGTCTAGTATGGTCTGGGAATAGTTGTCTGCATTCAGCTCATCACGAGATTAATCACCCATTCCCATGGCTCAGTATCCCCCAGCCAATGTGGAAGAACTAATACAGCACCTGGAACAAACAGTCGAGGCATTGCAGCAAAACGTAGTCTGTCAGGCTTAAGTCATGGCTCGTTAGGCTGAAATGATAACCCGGCTACAACAACAACAAACACAGTCGGCCGCGAATTCTGCATCTCATGCACCTCCCACAGGTAGCCCGACACCCAGAGCCACAGCCCATACTGCTAATGTCCAAGAGACTCATGGCAATCCGGTGGAGCGAATCCCAGCACAAGCCTCTAAAACTCCTGTCTATCAAACGGAAGCTCCGTTTGAATTTGAGGTTGACCCAACTGCAGTCAAGGTCAATAAACTGGAGAAGTTATTCGAACGAGCACAATGAGTGAACTCCATCTCGGATTTAGAGGATGGGTATACTGAATCTGCAGTTACCTTACCAGAGTGGTTCAAGATGCCGCATATTAACCGCTTCGACAGCTCTGGAGACCCAATGGTGCACATCCACCTGTTTTCTGATATCCTGAGGCCCATGGGTTTGACCCCAGCCTAGAAGTTGTCTCTCTTCAGCCGAACCATGTCTGGGATAGTCGCAATCTGGTATGCGAAATTGGAGGACTCTGTGAAACAGAACTGGGAAGAGATGGCTGAGGCTTTTACTGCTCAATACTCCTATAACACACAGATCGAGGTCACAATTCATGATCTCGAAGCCACCCGCCAAGAGCTAAAGGACGGTTTCTCAGAGTTCGTGACGAGAAGGAGAGCAAAGGCCTCAATGATGACTACAAGGCCTTCTGAAAAAGATAAGATCAGAATGATTGTTCAGAATTTGCATGGCAAGTTGCTGCAGAAGATGATCGTTCTACCTCTGTTTCCCTTTCCAGAGCTTCATAAAATGGGGGTTCAAATTGAGGATGCCATCGGACAAGGGGTCTTTGTGGAAGATAATGAGCCTTTGAAGAAGAATGTTGTTCACAATTCTAATGCTGCTACTAATGGTAGCACAGCTGCGACATGCTCAGAAATAAACACGGTCACCACTCCGCTCAATGGCCAAAAACCAACCACTTCAAATCGGCCCCAAGCCCGGAATTTCCATCCTCTTTACATAAGTCTCTCTCAAGCTTTCAAAATGCTGCGAGAAAAAGGGTACCTAGAACTCCTAGAACCCCAACCCCTTCCAAATCCTCTTCCACCAAGATATGACCCAGCTAAATACTATGCCTATCATCAGTAGCGCAGTCATGATACAAATCGTTGTATCTACCTCCGTTATAAGATTCAGGATCTTATTGACGAAGAAATCATGGCTCCCGTAAAAGGACCTCACGCCACCCCTAACCTGTTACCTCCACATCTCAATCTAATCCATACACTACCATCTACCTACAACCCTAGTATATACATCACCCCAGCTCATTTACCCAAGCTTGAGGTGTTCATTCCAAAAAGCACAGACTTGTGCATGATGGATGCATTCGAACCCCAATCATCTCAATCCCGTGAACCCACTACTTCTGAGCTGATGAACATGATTGAAGATCTTTAGAGAACAATGGCAGATTTAGCCTTTGGGGTTTTGGCTCCATTTTCGACCACATCAGATGCCAGAAATTTCATGCCAAAAGGCTCCCCAATCTTGGGGCAAGCTGCAATTGAAAATGGCCAACCTAAAGCTATCTCAGGTCTAGGCAATGACATGTCGACAACAACTGGGCACTGCTTTGATATAGCGACCCAATCTCTTGGCAAAGTGGAGGCAAGTGGTAAGAAGAAGGTCGGGGCAAGTATTGATCCTTACGAACATCTTCAATGGGCTGTTGAGGCTATCATGGTTAAAGAGCTGAACAAACAGCAAGTGCTTGCAGTTGTTGCAAAGATTGTGGATGGCATTTTTGCCACTTAGGTTCAGGGCATTTTGAATCACGGGGCAAGCCATGAAAAAGGTTATCGTACTAAAAACACCTCTTTTAGCTCCAATCCTACACTCAGAAGAGATCATCAAACCCAGTCAGCTCCTGCCAACCCCTCTGTCATTCCTGCACCTATAATCCCCTCTACATGACCTTATCCAAAGCTCTCCAAATCCTCGTAGGACAAGGCCATCTCAAACCCCTTGACCCTTGACCTCTCCCTGATCCCCTTCCATCCAGGTATGATGCTACCAAGTACTGTGCCTTCCATCAACAACCCGGCCATGACACTGACAGTTGTTTTCGTCTTCGCCATGACATACAAGATCTAATTGACAACGAGGTCATCGCTACACCAGGTCCTACAAAGTCTATCGGCACCGGATCAATGAACTAGGGGGATAATGTGACTTATGTGATCAGGGGATGAAACACCTGCTGATGGCACTCATTTTACTCTAGATGTGGTGGATGGCACGCATTGTTTTGAACAATTTGAAAATGTTGTTTATTGTACTTTTTGACTTGGGTATTGAGTCAGTTCTATTGTGTTGTATTAAGTCCATCTTGTTGTATCGAGTCAGTCCTGTTGTGTCAGAGTCAGGTGATTTCGGGGTTGTTACCTCGGACATCACTATCTTGTTTTGTGTTTTTCTTTTACACTCTTTCTTTCGCGTTTGTTTCTGCTATTGAGCCAATTGTGCCAGAAGATCTGAATGAAACGGTAGAGATTTTCACCGACTTTTTTGTGCCTTCAAATCATTGCATTGACCTAAGTTTTTCAAAACTTTTCTAACACTATGATGAAAACAAAGAGGAAGGAATTCCTCGAGATTTGCAAAAATTTGATCAACTAAGAGAAAGAGAGGCATGTTAAGCCCTTAATGAATGAGATCATGTTTGTTAATGTGAGTACTGAGAAGGATCCCGACTTGATCCAGATTAGTTCTACATTGTCTTCAGAGGAGCCTGAGTGACTAGTTGCTTTATTAAAAGATTTCAAAAAATGTTTTGCGTGGTCCTACGAAGACATGCGTGGAATCGCTCTTGGGATTGTACAGCATAGGATCACTCTCAGCCTTGAGACTCACCCCCTTATACTTTCAAACCTTGAACCTTGACTCCAAATGTTCAATGATCAACCACAATATAAGGCTTGTATGGTCAGATTGGAAGTAGTTCTTGAACTAGAGGCAATAAGGTCAGATGTGATCACAAGAAGCTTGCAAAGTTAGATCAGAAGTAGCCCTTGAACTAGGGGAAAAAATGTCAGATGTGCTCGAAGATTCAAAATTGGGTCATTTCTCAAGCTAATGGAGATTGGCAAGAAAGCCAAATCCCAAAATCTGAGAGAAGAAAAGTTTTGCTAAAGGATAATCGAGTTCCTATCCACAACACTAGGGGCAAATTCAAACCCGATTGGATGGGCTCCTACATCATCAGTGAACAGTAGCCATTCTCCTGGATTCAGATGGCTTAGAGATTCTATGACCAATCAACATGGACAAAGTTAGACTTTTCTATCCTTGAGAGGCTCACTGGGCCAAAAACCAGGAAGGGCAACCTAGGCAAAAGTTAGAGCAAGAAAAAGAAAAAAAAAGGAAAAGAACAGAAATGAAAAAAGAAAAAAGAAAAAAGAAAAAGGAAAAAAGAAAAAAGAAAAGAAACAAATGAAAGAGAAAAGAGAAAAATAATGAAAAGAAAAGAAAAAGAGCTCGCAAGGTTGAAAACTTGAAAGGGCGGCCTTGGTAAAAGTTAGAGCGTAAAAGGAGTGTCAACACCCGAGTGTACCTTAACCCGGAACTACGTACGGCCTGATTCCCATCTTTGGGATACATAGGCAACTTCATCCTGAAGTTCGGCCCCAATCATTTTCAGTCTGCTTAGCTCATCAATGTTGATTGGCTTATCCTTGTTCAAACTCGGCTATCTTATCCATGTGCAAATTGGCTTGTCTTCGTTCAAATTTGGGTGTCCTAATCTGTTATAAGATTCAGCTGCTAGACAAATCAAATTCAGATCTAAGATTGTGCATCTGGAGAGTAGATTCCACGTTGGTTGAGCAATGGCCATTTGTAAAAAACAGTTTTGAAGATTTTTAATGAGGTTAACTAATTTTCTCAGAAATTATTCCATTTTTCCAAAACTGGACCATTTCTCAGACCCAAAAAAGGAAAATTTTCAGTGCTCACAACTTGACTTGCATGATTTCAAATTAGAATATCGAATAAGCATGTTAATCCAACTCTCACGTAGGTTAAAATTGTTTTAGTGAAAGCCAAAAACAAAAAATGGTCAAAACAATAAACTAGGGGCACAATTGAGTCAGGTTTTCTGTCTTTTCTCCATTATCAACGTATTCACTAGAAAAGGCACAACTGAAGTTAGCAACAGGGAGTCAAAGCTCTCTTATCCTCTAAGTAGCGAGGTATCAAGCTCAGTGCGAAACACAGACTGGAAATGGAGCAAGATATTCACTCCTCTCATAAGGTCCACAACTTCTAGCTTATTTATCAACCACACTTGGGAAGGGATAAAAAAATAAGAGAGATTAAAGAATACAGAGATGTGCGTTGAGAGGAAAAGTAAGGAAAGGGCTTTTCAGAGAAAAGAGATTGAGTGCCAAAGTGATGTGAGAATCACAAATAAGAAAGGATGGGAAACAATACCTGGAGAAGTAGGCTCCCCATGAACCGAGAGGTCTCTCACCATTGGAACATATCCAAGTGTTGTGTTTGTTGTTTTTGTTTGTCTCGGTTCTTGTTTTCAGTCGTTGTGAGTGTAAATATTTGTGTTTAGGTTATTTTACTTTGTTTTCCTTTGTTGAGTCATTTAAACTGTAGTCAGTCATAGGCTCAATACCCGGTTAAGAACTCATTTCTCAATTTCAGAAATAAATCATTTTGTACCTAGAGTGCTGTGTCATTCTCCACATTTGTACAAAACAGGATTCTTTCTTTTATAAACTGCAGGGTTCAACCCAGGTCATGTGAAAACAATAGAACAAGGACCTATCTGAAGCTATATAGGTCTCGGACTGCAAAGCAAAAGAAGAGATGGAAAATTTGGAGCATCTTAGTGTGTTTCAACTTTAGTAATTTTCGAGATTGCATTCTAGATTCAGGCCTTGTCAATGGTCCAAAGTATGAGTGTACCTCTACCTTAAGCTCAAGCTCAAGCCTGCTTCAAGCTAGAATGGTGATCAGAAGTGCTCTCCCTAAGTACCATTCCCTGCTAGAGGTATCTTGGCTGTGTTTGTAATGAGTTCCTAGGAGGACCAACTGCGACGGTGGAAACTAGAGTTTGAATGGCAATGCCTAGAACACAAAGGTTTGGAATTTTCGAGACTAAAGTCTGGTTTAAATACCCAGGGGTGTATCCTCGACTTGAAATCTGTATGGCAGCCCCATAGATTGAGATAGTATGCATGCGCCTCAATTCTGGATACTGAAAAACCTAGTCTGTCATCCGTTGGAAAATAGGGAAAGTTGTGAATATGATCAAGAAGAAAGGCGGCATCCATGGCTTCTACATGAAGAACCCTTGTCAGTATTTGAGGGCCTTTGAACTGTGAGTTGAAGGCAAGAGTTCGAAGAACACAATGGGGAGATCCCTGTTAGAGTAGAGTGGTTCATCGCCACTCACCCCATGAGGTGCTTTTTAAAGCGCCACTTTGTTTGTTTATTGCATTCCTTAAACATCATGCACTACATTGCTTGTAACATGTATCATATCATCACATTTATTGAATTTATTTGCATCTTCTATTATCTTGTATCATTGATCCTTTTACACTGAGTAGAGTTTAGGATCGTTGTGCCTCGGGGCTTTTCTTAGGACCTCTTCTCATGATTTCAGCGTGGTTAGAGTGTCCATTTCTTCACACAATTTCAGCGTGTTTAGAATTTATCTCAAGATACGTGGAATGCGCTCCTGATGGCTTTTCTTTGGACCTCTTCTCACGATTTTAACATGGTTAGAGTGTCGCTTTCCTGACACAATTTCAGCGTGTTTGGAATTTTTCTCAAGACGCGTGGAATGTGCCCCTGATTGATTTTTCTTAGGACCTCTTCTCATGATTTCAGCATGGTTAGAGTGCTCTTTTCCTCACATGGTTTTAGTATGTTTGGAATTTATCTCAGGATGAGTGAAGCGCGAACCCGAGCGGCTTTTCTCTTCCTCTCACGATTTCAGCGTGATTAGAATATCTTAAGACGCATGATGCACGAGCCTGGGCATGTTTTATCTCGGGATGCGTGAAACGTGACCCCGACCGATTTTTGATTCTCAGTTTACCCTGGGCGGTGTTTTCTTTCCTCGTCTTGTGTTTTGGCATGGTAAGACTATTTCTTTTCTCACACGATTTTCAGCGTATTTGGAATTTATCTCAGGACGCGTGGAACGCACCCTTGATTGGCTTTTCTTAAGACCTCTTCTCACGATTTTAGCATGGTTTGAGTGTTCCTTTCCTCACACGATTTCAGCGTGTCTGGAATTTATCTCAGGACGCGTGAAACGTGCCCCTGATTGGCTTTTCTTAGGACCTCTTCTCACGATTTTAGCGTGGTTTGAGAGTTCCTTTCCTCATACGATTTCACCGTGTTTGGGATTTGTTCTTCCTCCTCTCACGATTCCAGCGTAATTGGAGTATGTCACCCTATTCATCTACTGCCGTATCTGTTTTGTCATACTGTCCTTTCCATGTTATGCTTAGTTTGGCATGTGCCCATACTTTTCATGTTAAAACATAGCTCTACATGTGTACGCGCCTATTTTGCAAGAATTGTGGTCTGAGGGTTTCGACACCTTTTCTGTTTTAGACGTGGTTTGTTTTGTGTCCATGCCCTTTCTAGGTCAAATGTGGTTCGGCCTGCGCCTTATTCACTACATCCATTGCATCGTATTTTGTCTTGTTGTATTCAGTATTTAGGATCATTATCTTTCCCTAGCAGATCATTCCTCACTTATATCATACCATCCAATTACTTGTACTCTTTCTCTTTCTACGAAAAACAAAGTTCTGCATGTGCATGCGCCTATTCCGCAAGAATTGTGGTTAGAGTGTGTAGACACCCCATTTTTGACCTACCTTAAGACTCAGACGTCACCGATTGAGCGCTCGGTGATGTGCATATCGTGCTCGTTCAGAAGTCCCAGAGTCGCGGCCGTGAGCCCTGCCTCCGGACTCCGAACCCTCTTCTGTGCCTTGTCTCGGTTTGCGAACTAGGCTCGATTTTCTCTATTTTCTTTCCTGAGGGGAGGGAGAGGTGCCGTAGACCATCTCTCAGTGGCCGTGGGCTACATTTCGTGGCCGTAGGCCATTTTGCCCATTTCGGAGCCCGGTTCCTGGTTTTCGGAGCCGTCAGGCCGTGTGCCTCGGTTCGGGACTACCCAACCAAATCCGATTCCTCCAGTTTTTGGCATGCATCTCATTTACTCCCTTTCGAGGGACACTGGGGTCTTAGATACCCACTTCGTGGCCGAATGCCACTTCCGGTGCTTAACAGCCTATTTTCGGGACCCCGAACTGCGTGTTTTGGTCCCCGAGCATTCGTTTTGCATCAGTTTTTGTTCATTTTTGGCAGGTACCTCTGTTTCATCACCAAGAAGGTCGTAGAAGGGTGGGAGGCCAGCAATTGTTCTGACAACCAACTTTTTGTTTGGTCAAAAGTGGTTCAGCATGAATCCGGGAAGGAGAAAAGTCTGCGCAGCTTCACCGAAACGGGCGTAACTCTTTGCACAAGAGGAATTAAAATATGAGGCCACCACCATTGGAAAGCTTACTTCTGGGGCTTCATTTTGCACTAAGAATCTCCTAAGTCCAAATCCGGGGGGAGGAGATATGGTTGGTTGAAGTCCGGTTGGACTGAATCTGCGCGGCTTTACGGAAACTGGCATAACTTTTTCTACAGGAGGAATTTTAATGCAAGGTTTGCGGCATTGGAAAGCTAACTTCTGGGGCCTCATCCTAGGGGGTGGCCGGCCATTTTTCTCCTATACCTGGCCGGCCGGTCACCTTTTCCAGCCGGCCGGCCACTTACCAAAAAATGACCTTTTTTTCCCCTTTAAGCTGGCCGGCCATTTTCCTCTCCCTCAGTGTATTCCAGTTGTGCCAGCTGGTTGCCAATTGGACCATCCTCCATACACGTGTATGGAGGATTAGAGAGGTCCCTTAGATATTTTTCATGCTTCTCCTCTATAAAGGAGAGGCTTGGCTTCTTGGCTCAAGGTTAGACATTTTTTAGACACATTTGAGAGAGAGCTATACCTTCCACCTCCCATTTCTCTCCATTTCCAAGCTCCAAAGTCATTTTTCTTCAAGTTTGGTGCCATTTCTTCATCACTATCAAGCATCCCCATCACCACTCCATTTCCAGCAGCAAGGAGAGGTTCTCAGGGGCTTAGAAGCAACATTTATCAAGCCAAGAGGTAGAAAAGAAAAGGTCTACAAGGGTAAACTTCCATTTCCCTCTTTTGTAGCATTTTTTTGCCTCATTTCTTAAGCCTATTTTATCATTGTTTTGGGCTCCGACCTTAACTGAAACTAGGTCTATTTTGAGCTATTCTTCATGTTTGTTTAAGGGTTCAACCCTGTTTGAGCCCTCCATTTGGCACTTGCTTCAATATCATCTTATATGCCATAAACTTGCATAGGGTTTCTAGCCTATGAGTGATCTGTTTTCGAGCATAATGTAAACTGCAAGAGGGCCTATTTTGATCCCCTCTTAAACATTTAAGAAGGGCTCAACCCTATTTAGGCCCCCTATCTTTCACTTGCTTCACAATTCCTCCAATTTACCGTAAATTTGCATGATTTGTTTGGCCTATATGTAAATTGTTTTGGAGCATGTCATGAACTGTGAGTAAGCTTATTTTGTGTCCCTCTACAACATTGTAGAAGGGATGGACCTTGTTGGGGGTTTCCATGTTATACTTGTCATTATACCCTCTTTGACCCCCATTTTTGCATGCTTTTTTAAGCTTATTTAGCTTCTGTTTTCGGCCATCATCAGAACTGGAAAGAGTCATATTTTGATCTTTTTGATATATTTAATTAAGGGTCTTTGCTGGTTTGATGAATGTTTGGGGTACCTCATGTTATAGCCTTATGTATCCTAGTTCTTGCATGACATTTTTAGCATGTTTTCATACTGAGTTGGGGGATGTCATCTACTGTAAATATTCATATTTTTAGTCCCTCATCAGTGTTGTAGAAGGGTACTTTTCCATTTGGGCGTCGCATGTATCACTTGCTTCAATACCCCTATTGCGGGGCCATTTTTGCATTCTTGCTTAATCCTATGTGTGTTTGCTGTTTAACCCTTTTTATGACTGAATAATGCTTGTCTTGGGGCTGTCTTGCTACTGTATTTTCATTCCATGTCTCTATTGTGCATGTTTGGTATAGCTATAGGCCATTTCGGGTGCTTAAATTCGCATTTCGGGACCATTCCTTGCATTTGGTGTCATTTCGCCATCTTTCGAGACTGTTTTCCCCCATATTTCAGTGTTGAAATTCCATTGGCATGTTTGCATATCATTTTCTATGTCATTTCATGCCTTAATGCCATTGCCTCGGTTTGCGTGCCCGTGTGCACGCATTTCGAGGCATCTCATTTTCATCTATCGGCCTCTTATGTGAGTGTAGCTGAGGCTCTCTCATGTTAGTGTAAGTCCATTTTGCATTCTGTATGTCATTTTAGTCTCATCGCATTGCGTATGCCATTGCCTCGGTTTGCGTACCCGTGTGCACGCATTTCGAGGCACTTCATTTTTATCCGATGGCCTCCTGTGTGAGTGTGGTTGAGGCTCTCTCATGTTGGTGTAAGCCCATATTGCATCGCATATCTCATTTTAGTCCTGTTGCATTCCATATGCCATTTTCTCGGTTTGCGTGCCCGTGGGCACGCATTTCGAGACATCTCATTTTAGTCTCATTGTATATCATGTTTCAGGCCGTTTCATGCCTTTATGTCATTGCCTCGGTTTGCATGCCCGTGTGCACGCATTTCGAGGCACTTCATTTTTATCCGATGGCCTCCTGTGTGAGTGTGGTTGAGGCTCTCTCATGTTAGTGTAAGCCCATTATTGCATTGCGTATGCCATTTCATCCATAACATTGTGTATGTTAGGATTGTATTTTAGTTGCATTTCATACATATCATGCATATTGCATCGTGTTCGGGATAGGAGTTAGCCCGAGCACGGGAAACGAGGCGCGTTTCTTACTCCGAGTGACGGAACGGGTCTCAATTCCCAAGTCACCGACACTCCGGATTACCCATGATGGAGTTAGGTTTTGTTGTAGCATTCATCTGCATTCATTCTATATCGAGTTGTGCAATCTGACTCCTCGGCCATCATGCATCGAGATGCGTGATTGGTGGCACGAGGATCGAGGCATGCATATATTTGTGAAATATATTGCTATGCCCCTTTCCTGCTCTCTGTTGCAGCAAAATGAAGAATCAGTAACTTTTCGGAGTCGGGCACGCATTTCGAGAAACATTGCAAACAGAGGCTAATTGGAGCATCCCAGTGGATTTTCGCGCAAGGCAGCCCAGCATACATCATTCATCAGAGTCGAGGCAGCCCCTGGCTTGCATGCCAGTCTACAGCTTTCTTAGTTTAATTTGTTGATTAAGTAGGAATTTCTGTATATTTCGGACTGTATTATTCTTTCATTTCGGACTGTATTATTCTTTCGGACCCTCTGCGTGAGGGCATAATTGTAATAAGTGTGGGTGAGTGTGATGTATGTCTTCCAACCCCACGTCTTTCTTCCCTTTTATTTACCCGCTTATGATGGTTAGATATAGGGTATATTTCGATTAGCATACAGCATGACAGCATGTTTGCATCATTCATCTGTTTTGCACGCACCGGGCTCGGCGCATCATACAAACTGCATTTGTATTTTCAATTCCAAATTGAATACATGATAGCTGTAGCATTTCATATCCCATGTTTAGGACAGCCGAGCCTGCTATAGTTTGTATCTTTGCATGTGTTGCATTAGGCATTTTCTGTATACTTAGGAACCATGCATGGATTTCTAACGAGGTTTTGTTTTGGCTTGGAGTACTCGGTGAGTTTTATGCTTTAGCATCCTTGCATGAGTGTGAGTGACTGCCATGAATAGCATGCTTACCATGAGGCTATGTGCTTATGTGATATAACTGCCTTGAATGCCTGTGGGTGGAGGTTGAGTTACTTGAAGTGGAATAAATCATTGACTGTTTGTTTTAAGCCCACTAGATAGTGGCAAAATCATGTTTTTCTAAGCCCACCTGAGGGTGGCGAATCCACGTCTTAGCCTACCTGCGGGTAGCACCATCAAACCATTTTCAAACAAACAAACATGAAATGTTTTGTTCCAATTCAGGCGACCCAGTCTATACTTGTTTGCTGCGAGCATCACATAGTAACCTAGGCTAATAACCGGAATAAGAACTCACAATGTTTTCAAAATAAGATATCATGGTTAGTAGAGGCCGGTCTTTGACCGGGCGAGCGGGGGTGCTCACGAAGTGACCTTCCCCAATCGTACCCAAGTTCCCGAGCTGAGGCAACTTTGGTGATGACGGACACGTGGCCTTTGGCACCGAGTCAGGGTTTCCTAAATTTCTCAAAAATAAAATATTTAGGTGGCGACTCTGTATCTGGCAAAGCAGTCCATGTTTGGCACTTCTTTCAAAAAATCTGTTTTCCAAAACGATTTGCCGGATTTGGACTCTTTGGTTCAAGATTAAGAACCGTGACACAAATCGAGTCCGAGCTGTAGCGAGGCCCCCCGCGGGCTTGTTACAGAGTGCTTCGACACCTTTTCTATATAAAACATAGTTTGAATTGCATCTCCATTCCTTTATGGTATTTGTGTGTTTTGCATTGCTTGTGGTTTGATGGTTTTGTCACATTGTATATCGTTTACATTATTTTGTCGCATTGTGTACCATTTGCATTTTGCCCCTGAACTGTGCAGGTTTGATTCCTTGCAAAGGGATATGTAGGCAACTTTCAGGTTCAACCAATTACATTTGCATTCTGTTTGTTTGCCCAAGTCTTACAGCCTTGTCAAAATGGATCGTCTTCGGGCTTTGACATTCACTCACATCATTTCATACCTCTGAGCTCTGTCAAAGAGGGGTAATTGTAGACACCCCATATTTGATCGCCCTTAAGACTTGGGTGCCTCAGGTTAATCACTTGGTGATGAGAGTTGTGCCATGCAAAGGTTCGATTTCTTCGGCAAGAGGAGCTTCAAATCCTAATCTTACACCCCATTTTGGACCAAAACTATTTTGACCAAAATTATTTTAGACCTTAAAACCCACTCTTTCAAAATATTTTTGAACATGTTTCTACGATGTTCCGAAGCTCGCATTTCGTTAAAATTGCACTTTTCGGTAAACCGAGCAAGAACAAAGTGGAAATAAATGAAAAAGAGGTGAACTCTTTGAAAAATCCATTTAAACATCTTATTTAGAGGTTTGGATTGAAAAAATAAGAGTGGAGGGAAAAAACTAGTTGGGAAGTGGTTGGCTTGAAACTGTTGAGAGAAACCTGGGTAGCCTCATTAGATTAGGCCTACCTTTCTGTACACTTGGACTTTAATTGTGGGGCCACCACCATTGGAAGTGGACTTCCAGGGCTTCATTTTACACTCAAGAATAACCTGCAAAGGAGTTCGGATGAAGGAGATATGCCAATTTGAAGTCGGCCCTAGAAACAGATTTTTTCTGTGGCCAACAATTACCATCTGTGGACGACCGGCCACCACTTCTGGCCGACCGGGCATTGGTGTAAAGCCCAGATATTTTGGCCAGTTGTCCTCCAAATGCTCCAGCTGTCCCTTTTAGATATTTTCAACCCAAGACTCATATTTTCTATATAATAAGGACCTCTCTTCTTGTTTTAGAGGTTTAAAACATTTTAGGAGTGAAAGAAAATTTGGGACCAAAATCTCTCTCTCTCTCTCTCTCTTGCAATTTTGTGCATACTGCCTAGTTTCTCTACACTTTTGCATACACATCCTAAATCAAATCCTCTCACCTTGGAGCTGAGATTCCTTGG
This sequence comes from Camellia japonica, assembly GCA_030407325.1. Lineage (NCBI taxonomy): Eukaryota > Viridiplantae > Streptophyta > Magnoliopsida > Ericales > Theaceae > Camellia > Camellia japonica. The sequence continues at coordinate 751 of JAPPVO010007509.1, read as the reverse complement.
GACTTGTTTTGAGCTCTTGAAGGTGTTTTAGCTTGGATTGTTGGCCAAATTGTGTCTTGGCTTCAAGAGGTATAACACTTGTCTTTTAAGCTTATTTTGCACATTTGTTTTCCTATCTCTTTCTACTATCTTTTGGACTGTTTTTGGCTTGGTTTTTGAACAATAAAAAGCTCTGTTTCTATGGCTTAAAAGTGGTGGTTTGAGGCCATTTTCAGTTAAGGGGGTTCACCCTTTCTTGCTTTAGTTTGTCAAGTTTGTGCCTTTGTTCATCACTTCAAACCAAATTTTTTGGGTCTTTTAACCACTGAATTTCAGAGTTTCAGTGGTAAAAAACTTATTTTTGAAGTCCAAATTTGGAGGGTTAGCCTCTCCTTCTTATGCCATGTTTACATGATTAGTTAGCTTTAACATGTTAGCATGTTTTTTTAGCTTAACTTAGCTCAAGTCCAGCATGTTTTAGTCTTTGAAATAACCTGTTTGAGCTCTGTTTTGGGCTAGTTAGTTCATTTGAGTCTTGTTTTGCATAGTTGTAGCGTAAGTTCCTTCACTAGCATGGTGTTTAAAGGCTTTAACCACCATTAGTTTGAGTTGGTTGCATGTTTTAGTGCTTTTATCACTCATTTCCAGCATTTAATCATCTCTGCAACCTCTTTCCTTTCTTGATTTTATTTTTGCTTTGAAAGTGGTTTCAAGCCACTTGTTTCCCTAAGTGTGAAATGGAGGTGCTACACCCAATGGTTTAATCCCTTAG